>JACBWV010000099.1:9412586-9587586 GCA_013435795.1 Chlamydomonas sp. ICE-L | reverse complement strand
GCATTTATGTATGTATCAATAATTAAATAAATAGTATGCCTTACCAGTTCCTTGCTGTATGGAAAGCTGACATTGGTGGCGTGTGTGTGTGTGTGTGGGGGGGGGGATAGAGCTGTCAGTACCCCACCAGTGTGTGTGTGAGTGTGTGTGGGGGGGGGTGGGGGGTGGGGGGGGGAGGGATTTAGCAAGTGTCTTACCAGTTCCTTGCTGTAAGGAAATCCGACATTGCGCATTTCATCCTCGGTCATGTTACCAGTCTCAAATCGCTTGATGTACGCCTGCAGTACAGCAGTGGCAACAGTGTGTTGTAAAGAGACAAATAAATATATAAATAAATAAACACACAAATAAATAGATCGCCTGCAGTGCAGAAGTGAAAGAAGAAAAAAATGTGTTTTTTACGCATTGCTGTTTTAGAGTTCAGGGTTCAGGGTTTCTACTTCAGGGTCACACACCATGGTGGGTGAAAGGAGCTGCCTAGAAGCTGTTATGCGTAAACCAAAACAGAAATCACTAGCAAGGTGGCACGCACCATGGTGGGTGAAAGGAGCTGCCTAGAAGCTGCTATGCGTACACCAAAACGGAATTCACTAGCAAGGGTGGCACGCACCATGGTGGGTGAAAGGAGCTGCCTAGAAGCTGCTATGCGAAGACCAAAACGGAATTCACTAGCGAGGGTGGCACGCACCATGGTGGGTGAAAGGAGCTGCCTGGAAGCTGCTATGCGAAGACCAAAACAGAAATCACTAGCGAGGGTGGCACGCACCATGGTGGGTGAAAGGAGCTGCCTGGAAGCTGCTATGCGAAGACCAAAACAGAAATCACTAGCGAGGGTGGCACGCACCATGGTGGGTGAAAGGAGCTGCCTGGAAGCTGCTATGCGAAGACCAAAACAGAAATCACCAGCGAGGGTGGCACGCACCATCATGGTGGGTGAAAGGAGCTGCCTGGAAGCTGCTATGCGAAGACCAAAACAGAAATCACTAGCGAGGGTGGCACGCACCATGGTGGGTGAAAGGAGCTGCCTGGAAGCTGCTATGCGAAGACCAAAACTGAAATCACCAGCGAGGGTGGCACGCACCATGGTGGGTGAAAGGAGCTGCCTGGAAGCTGCTATGCGAAGACCAAAACAGAAATCACTAGCGAGGGTGGCACGCACCATGGTGGGTGAAAGGAGCTGCCTGGAAGCTGCTATGCGAAGACCAAAACAGAAATCACTAGCGAGGGTGGCACGCACCATGGTGGGTGAAAGGAGCTGCCTGGAAGCTGCTATGCGAAGACCAAAACAGAAATCACTAGCGAGGGTGGCACGCACCATGGTGGGTGAAAGGAGCTGCCTGGAAGCTGCTATGCGAAGACCAAAACAGAAATCACTAGCGAGGGTGGCACGCACCATGGTGGGTGAAAGGAGCTGCCTGGAAGCTGCTATGCGAAGACCAAAACAGAAATCACTAGCGAGGGTGGCACGCACCATGGTGGGTGAAAGGAGCTGCCTGGAAGCTGCTATGCGAAGACCAAAACAGAAATCACTAGCGAGGGTGGCACGCACCATGGTGGGTGAAAGGAGCTGCCTAGAAGCTGCAATGCGAAGACCAACACAGAATGCTCTATCAAGGGTGGCACGTGTCATAGGTTTACTACAAAAATGCTGAAATATTTGGGTGTAGCACAGATGCTGGCTTGGTGAGCTGCCTAGAAGCTGCTGAAAACCCCGAAAAGAAAAGCCTTGCACGATACTGAGTACAAAATGCACTTACAAGGGTGACACACACCATGGTAGGTGAAAGAAGCTGCCTAGAAGAAGCTATGTGTAAACCAACACAGAATTCACTCACAAGGGTGGCACGTGTCAAAGGTTTGCTACAAAAATGCTCAAATGTTTGGGTGTAGCACAGAGGCTTGCTTGGTGAGCTACCTAGAAGCTACTGAAAAAACCCGAAAAGAAAAGGGCACCCGAAAAGAAAAAAGCAAACGACACGATACTGAGTACAGAATGCATTCCAAGGGTGTCACACACCATGGTGGGTGAAAGGGTGACAAGGGTGAGGCACAGGCCAATTCTGACTATTTTTGCCAAACCCATGCGTCGCCATGTGACGACGGTATGACGACGCAGTGGCGACGCGTCGTCGTATAACAAAACTACGCACCTTAGCTTTACTTTTCAGCTACACGCAGCAGCTTCTAGATAGCCCCCTGACCTAGCCACTGGGCTAAGCTCCTAGATTTCAATAGTACTGGAAATATGATTCTGCCAGCTTCTAGAACTACGTTGACATAGGTTTGGCTGGGTAGCAAGCCAGGATAGCTGCCTATAAGCTGCTGCTGGTAGCTTGAAATATTTTTTTGCGACTGTCTATAAGGCAGGGGAGAAGTAGAAGTTACTTCAAGTTTACACGAATTCATTTTCAGTTACGTAACCACCACGTGGATGGCTTAGAAGGGGCTGCTACTTGGGCAGTACAGGGCCCCTGCCCCCTAGCAGTACAAAAGCACCTAGTAATGCTCCAACAAAAGGCTCTGACATGGACTGCCACTTGGGCAGTACAGGGCTCCTGCCCCCTAGCAGTACAAAAGCACCTAGTAATGCTCCAACAAAAGGCTCTGACATGGACTGCTACTTGGGCAGTACAGGGCTCCTGCCCCCTAGCAGTACAAAAGCACCTAGTAATCCTCCAACAAAAAAGCTCTGACATGGACTGAGACCTCCTCGTGCGCAAAATCAAATCTCACATGTGAAGTATGGGCCCCTGGCGTAGGTATACATATGAACAACTACAATTTGTTTTTACAAGGGTGACATGCACTGGGACTACAAAATAAATCTCTCGTGTGAACTGTAGGCCCGTGGCGTAGGTATGCGCAAAAGTAAAAAAAACGTTGTACAGTATGCAGTCACAAGGGCGACATGCACTGGGACTCAAAAAAGGGTGACATGCGCAGGGACTCGAACAAAGGGTGACATGTCCTGGGACAAAAAAAATATGCAGTGCTGAGACCCACCTCATGATGCGCCAGAACCAGATCTCTCATGTGAGCTATGGGCCCCTGGGCTATGTCCGGAGTAAATAAGTGGTATACACACCACTACAACACTTTAGTACATAAAGCGATCAAAAGGGTGAAATGCACTGGGACTAAACAAAAAGTGCTTTGACCCAACTCATGATGCGCCAAAACAAAATCTCTCATGTCAGCTATGGGCCCCTGGCGTAGGTATACATATGAACAACTACAAAAAATGCGTAGTACAGAGTGCAATAACAAGGGTGGCATGCACTGGGACCACACAAATAAAAAGGTGCTGAGACCCACCTCGTCATGTGCGGAAATCAAATCTCTCATGTGAACTATAGGCCCCTGGCGTAGGTATATGCACAACTACAACAAAATACATAGTGCAGAATGCATTTACAAGGGTGACATGCACCGGGACTCGAAAATATAGAAGTGCTGAGACCCACCTCGTCATGTGCGGAAATCAAATCTCTCATGTGAACTATAGGCCCCTGGCGTAGGTATACACACAAGTAAAAAAAAACTATAAGTACAGAATGCAGTCAGGGTGACATGCATTGGGACTACAAAAAGGGTGACATGCACTGGGACTGAAAACAGAAACAGTGCTGAGACCCACCTCATCATGCGCCAAAAACAAATCTCTCATTTGAGCTATGGGCCCCTGGCGTAGGTGTACATATGAACGACTACAAAAAATATGTATAACCGAATGCATTTACAAGGGTGACATGCACTGGGACTACAAAAATAAGAAAGTGCCGAGACTTACCTCATCATGCGCCAAAACCAAATCTCTCATTTGAGCTACGGGCCCCTGGCGTAGGTCAATTTTATCAGCGAGGCTGCCGTCGGTTGCCAAGTTCTCTCTAGTTGCCGCATACTTCAACACTGATGAGGTAAAGGGGGTACATGAAGCTTATGCTTGGCTTGGCTTGGCTTGGCTAGGGTATGGTATGCTGTGGTGTGGTGAGTTGTCTTGAGTTGAGAGAGAGAGAGAGAGAGAGAGAGAGAGAGAGAGAGAGAGAGAGAGAGAGAGAGAGAGAGAGAGAGACCCTGGACCCCCCCCCCCCCCCCACCCCACCCCACCTCACCCCTCGGGCCCCCCCCTCCCCCCCCCCTCTGCCCTGGGCAAAATATGTGTTGGGTCTCTCCCTCAATAGCATATATGGACTGGTATTTAGTAGAGGAACACCTTAGTTCCCCCCCCATGTCATTCTGAGGGCTAGAAAAAAAGCACATAATGTTTTGAAAATGTCAGATTTTTCCCTCGCCCCCCCTCCCTCCGCCTCCCCCGCGGCCCCAACCTTAGAAGGACCATTACTGTTTTTCTACTGGGCCAAATCAAGAAATAAAACCGGATTCTTCATCATCTCTATGACCTCTACTAAGTTGGACGATGGGGTCATTTTGGTTAGAAGTTGCCCCCCACAGCCTACAAAAGCACATTAAAAACACAACACAGAACACACAGGTGTAAAAACAACAAAAAAGCACATTAAAAACACAACACATTACACCCACAGGCAATTAACCCAATTAACCACCTAAGCACATAAAAAAGGCTTGAGCGCACATACAGGCTTAAATACAAGAAAAAGCACATTAGAAAGACAACGCATAGCACCCACAGGCTTCAAATTAAACACCAAAGCACATTAAACAGGATTGAGCGCACTTGAAAAATCTGTGGCCCTCTGGGAGGGGCACTACATGGTGACATGCAAAATACAGTAAAACATAACAAAATTTACATTGCACAACAAACTTCAATACAACAAAAAGCACATTAAAAACACAACACATAACACACACGGGCTTAATTCAGCACAAAAGCACACAAAATAAGGATTGAGCGCACTTGGAAATCTGTGGCCCTCTGGGAGGGGTACTACATGGTGACATGCAGAAAAGCACACCAGCTTCTCCCTCCCTGATGTTGCAGCTTCTGTTTGAGAGGAGAAGCTGCTGCTACCCTCCATGGGCCTATTGGCAGTGGCTAGAGGGGGTGCATCAGTGGAGCAGCTGACTTGCAAGATTGACCGGCGAGGTTTGCAGAGGGAGATGAGACGAAGGCCGTTTCTGATGCCCAGCCTCATGGTGGTGGTTGTCAAGCCTATTACGGGGTAGGGGTAAAGAGGGAGGGCGAGGCAAGCCAATAACGAGGTGGAGAAAGTGGGAGAGCAAAATTAAAAACGGGGCGGGGAGAAACAACCAAGCCAAGCCAAGCCAAGAACGGAGTGGGGAGGAAGAGGGAAGGCAAGAGGGGGGGCTTTGATGTTGAACTCAGCCCAAAACAAACGAGGGGTGTGAAGGAGGCAGCAGTTGTAGCTTGAGGGTTGAATGACGAAGGTGCAGCTCAACCGCTCTATCGATCGGGCTTGTGAGCACGTGGGTCACAGCAGCAGGATGGGGTGGACTGAAAGTAATGGTGGAGGGCGGTGGGACGATGGGTGTTTGAGGGGGGTGAATTGTGTCGGGGTGGGGGGTGGGGGAGAGTCGCTGTTCCCTTGCACGAGATACATACGACAGCGAAGGATGGGGTTACAGACCGGGCTTGGTGAGGTAGCCACACAGAACGAGAGGCAGCGAGCAAATCCCGAGTGGAATGAATGTTGGGTCTACCTCCAGGCCATGTGGCGCACGTTGTACAGCGTGGCGAGAATAATACTGTGTTATGTCCCTAGTTATGACAGCTGCGACCAATACTCCATGCGCGTGCGTCGACAAGTCGGTCATTGCGCTTCGCCAGGTAATCGCAATTTAGAACTCTAAATCTAACACCTAGCTTCCTATGTTCCCTCCGCGCTTGAATCCGATAAAGAGCATTCACACCTGATATACCCATTCCCGAGAGGCTTGTCTGCCGACGCAATTAATCGCAACGCTGCCTGCTGCGTCAGCCCATCTGGGGATTTGTGTCCATCGACAGGCAATTGGTGAGCATGTGGCAAGGCTAAAGTTGACATGCCTTCTCACTTTGGTCTGGCCAGGTCCACATGCGGAAGTTCAATGTCGATACATCGACCTCTGCTAGCTTGTGCTTGTGCTTATGAACGATTGTTGCATATCACTCAGTGTCATATCGTCCTGTGTTTGCATCAGTCCATGACTGATTAGAGACCAGTGTACATGCACAGACCAGTAGGCAACTAGTGGCTTGCTTTGCCTGCCTCGTGCACGGTGCTTATGTTGGGGCTGTTTAATACCAGTAGGCTTGGGCAGGCATCTGCATGAGCACTTGCATGTACCCCCCCGCACCACCATTCACACACCTATGCCATGCGCAAACCACACCAACCATACCAACAACTTTGCTAGCCATTTCCCGAGAGCTGGGGCTGATACCAAAGTTTTTATTTTCAGCTACGAGCAGCATCTTCTAGCAAACTCCCAGAGCCAGCCACAGGGCCAATCCCCAAGATTTTGACAGTTCTGGATAGCAGATTCTGTCAGCACACTATGTTGCATTCGCTTTGGCTGAACAGATGGAGCTGCCTAGATACTGCTGCTTTTAGCTCAAAAGAAAAACACTGTATGACTCCAAATCACTCTTTGTTTGTTTGTTTTTTTGTTTGTTTGTTTGTTTCTTTGTTACAGTCCAGTACACATACATACATACATACATACATACATACATACATACATACATACATACATACATACATACATACATACATACATACATGCATGCATACATACATACATACATACATACATACATACATACATACATACATACATACATACATACATACATACATGCATACATACATACATACATACATACATACATACATACATACATACATACATACATACATACATGCATGCATGCATGCATGCATACATACATACATACATACATACATACATACATACATACATACATACATACATACATACATGCATGCATTCCAGCCTAACCTGAGTAACCCACACTGATGAACTAACCTGAATAGCCTGCACTGCTGAACTAATCCAAAGATCCCACACTGCCAACCTTACAGGGTGCTCTTTCACTAGTACAGCCTTGTCAGCCAGCCAGCCAGCCAGCCAGCAGTATGCAAGTACTTCTTAAACTAAAAGTACACAAGAAGTGCACAAGCAGTACAAGCTAGCCAGCTTGCCAGCCAGCCAGCCAGCCAGCTGTACACAAGTACTTGGTAAACTAAAAGTACACAAGAAGTGCATAAGTAGTACAAGCTAGCCAGCCAGCCAGCCAGCCAGCCAGCCAGCCAGTGCTGTAACCTCTGCCCCATGCACATGTGCCAATTGAGGTGGCCGTAGAGCCATTCAACCAGTATCAGTACCAGTACCAGTACCAGCAACAGCATCAGTAACAGCACCAGTACCAGTACCAGACCAGGAGGATATCTTGCTATCCTGTTTGGCTTCCACCAAACTGTAGCACAAAACGTATTACAAATTATACTCCTTGCCACAGTGCGTGAGTGAATAGGAAACTGCAAGATAGAAAATCCTTGTGCCAAGGGCTAGCACACGGACACCCACCCTTGGAGGCAAAAATCCTTGACTCTAGGGCTAGCGCACGGAGATACACCCTGAGGGGTGAAAATCCTTTTTGTAAAAGAGAGGGCCCGAAAGTGAAAAAGGGCCTGCACAAAAATAAGAAGGGCTTGTAAGCAAAAAAAAGCCCGCATAAAAAAAAGGCCTATAAGTAAAAAAAGGGCCCGCACACAAACAAAAAAGGGCTTGGAAGAAAAGCAAAAAAGAGCCTGCACACAAACTGAGGGCTTGCAAGTAAATAAAAAAGGGCCTGTAAGTGAAAAAAGGGCCCGCACACTAACACAAAGGGCTTGCTAGAAAAGCAAAGAAGGGCCTGCAACAAAAGCAACAAGAGCCTGCACACAAGCAAAGAGGGCTTGTAAGATGGCTACTGGAGCTCCTATGTTGGGCGTGAGGAAATCCAAGAACCCCGGCGCTCCATGGCTGGGTGAAACAATGGATGAGGAAAACTTGAAACAAGTTGGACAAGAAGCTAGTAAGGCCACCTTCGCTGGCTTTGCTCAAATTGGACGGTACGGTGTGGTGTTTGATAGTATTTGAGGTTTTTTATATATATATACATATATATATACATATATATTTATATATATATATATATGTATATATATATATATATAGATATAGATATAGATATAGATATAGATATATATATTGACATATATATATATGTATATATATACATGTATATATATATATATATATATATGTATGTATTTAAAAAAACAAATGTATTTGATATTATACTGGTATTGCACCCACCGCCTTGTAGGTACGCTAATGTGGTGTGCATGTCTTTGATGCATATATGTATTTGATATATATATTATATGTCTTTGATGCATATATGTATTTGATATATATATTATATGTCTTTGATGCATATATGTATTTGATATATATATTATATGTCTTTGATGCATATATGTATTTGATATATATATTATATGTCTTTGATGCATATATGTATTTGATATATATATTATATGTCTTTGATGCATATATGTATTTGATGTATATATTATATGTCTTTGATGCATATATGTATTTGATATATATATTATATGTCTTTGATGCATATATGTATTTGATATATATATTACATGTCTTTGATGCATATATGTATTTGATGTATATATTATATGTCTTTGATGCATATATGTATTTGATATATATATTATATGTCTTTGATGCATATATGTATTTGATATATATATTATATGTCTTTGATGCATATATGTATTTGATATATATATTATATGTCTTCGATGCGTATATGTATTTGATATATACATTATATGTCTTTGATGCGTATATGTATTTGATATATATATTATATGTCTTTGATGCATATATGTATTTGATATATATATGATATGTATTTGATGCATGTATGTATTTGATATATATATTATATGTCTTTGATGCATATATGTATTTGATATATATATGATATGTATTTGATATATATATGATATGTATTTGATGCATGTATGTATTTCATATATATATTATATGTATTTGATGCATATATGTATTTGATATATATATTATATGTATTTGATGCATATATATATTTGATATATATATTATATGTCTTTGATGCATATATGTATTTGATATATATATTATATGTCTTTGATGCATGTATGTATTTCATATATATATTATATGTATTTGATGCATATATGTATTTGATATATATATTATATGTCTTTGATGCATATATGTCTTTGGTGCATATATGTATTTCATATATGTATTATATGTCTTTGATGCATATATGTATTTGATATATATATTATATGTCTTTGATGCATATATGTATTTCATATATATATTATATGTATTTGA
This sequence comes from Chlamydomonas sp. ICE-L, assembly GCA_013435795.1. Classification (NCBI taxonomy): domain Eukaryota; kingdom Viridiplantae; phylum Chlorophyta; class Chlorophyceae; order Chlamydomonadales; family Chlamydomonadaceae; genus Chlamydomonas; species Chlamydomonas sp. ICE-L. The sequence goes on along the minus strand of JACBWV010000099.1, from coordinate 9,578,187 downwards.
GGCATATATGTATGTTATAAATATGTATTTGAGGCATACATGTATTTGAAATATATATGTATTTCAGGCATATAAGCTATGTCTAGTTTTATGTTTCACAACTAAGAATGCCAGGACCACAATCATGTCAATCAATTAATGTATACCCTCATAGAAAAATTGTAGGATTCATATTAATTATTTATGTTGCTTAATTATTTATGTTTATTAATTATTCAGTACGTTAACCCTGATAGGTAAAATTGTTGTATTCTATTGATTTATTAATTGTATTTATTAAGTAGTAAACTTATGGAGACAATTGTACGATTCATATACGTCTACCTACATTATGTTGATTGTGTGAGGACTGTTGGAAGACCACCCCTGGAGATGTGGATTGGGCTTGTCTTGGGATAACACTGGTTGTACGTGATAACGTGATATCATGTAATGTGATGTAATGGAAGGTAATGTATTGTAATCATACGGAATGTGATGTAATGGAAGGTAATGTAGTGTAATCATATGGAATTAGTGTTGTCTTGGGACAACTCTGGCCTGTACGTGATAATGCAATGGAAGATAATGTATTGTAATCATACGGAATTAGTGTTCATTATAATGCTTGCTTGCTGCAATATTGCCTTTCTTTTTCTGAGGATTTGTTGAAAGACCCCTCCTTGATGTCGTGTAGCGGGCTTGTCTTGGGCCAACAATGGCCTGACAATGGCATTGTAATGTAATGTAATATATAATAGAATCTGCTGTTTACATGTGACTGTACCAGTAAGTCTCAGTATAATATATAATATCAGTGTAAGCCCGTATGTGACATGTTGCTGCTAGTATGCTAATATAGGGGGTGGAGTTGGGATTGACGGGTGGAGAGGGGGTCTCCCCTGCTACAGTAACACTAACACTGACACTGATACTGACACGGTCGTGACAGTTTGCTCACTTGTACCTTCATCGTACTGTGCAGCTGGGCAAGGGGGGGGGGGGGGGGGGGAGGTCTCATCTGATGCTGACATGGACACAGAAACCTACACAGACAAGGACACGGACACAAACACGTACACGGGCACGGATATGGACACTGTAACCTACACTGAGTCGGACACTGACACTGGCACTGATACTAACACTGATACTGAGGCTGACATGGGTGTGACAGTTTGCACACTCTTACCTTTATCTTGCCGTGCAGCATGGCTATTGGAAACTGTGGGGAAAACAGCGATTCAGGTAATATAAATAGGCGATGGGGTCGCTCCATATACTGACATTGACACAGAGACTGGCACTGACACTGGCACTGACAGTAATATTGATACTGATGTCGACACGTTCATGACAGTTTGCTCACTCTTACCTTTACCTTCCCCTGCAGCATGGCTATTGGTAACAGTGGGGAAAACAGCGATTCAGGTGGGAAAAATGGGCGATGGGGCCGCTCGGTACAGATCGTGAAGGCAAACACTGCCGCCAAGCAAATGCGAGATGCCGCCCGCCTGCGTGCTTTGCAACGCACTCCATACCCAATGGTTCTGGCACGCATCAAGCTGCTCCTTGAACGGATGGAACAAATGAAGAGCCCCAAAGAAGCAAGCTTGTGGTGATAGCAGTGAGCATAATATATGATAGCATGTAAGCTGCCATAGCCGTAAGCATATATACAATGCCATCCATGTCTAGCATGTATTAGTTAGTAATTTTCGCATGTTTAGCATTCACCTTAATATAGTCCCTTGTATATCATATATATATAATGTATAGCCTGTATATCATATATATAATGTATAGCATGTTTAGCATTCACATCCTATAAGCCTGTATAGCCCCTGCATCGATGTATATGTATGTATGCATTAATATAATGTATAGCATGAGCATTAATATAAGTAAGTAGTTAAGCCTATATATCACTGTATACCTGTATTTAGCATATATATACTGTATAGCATGTTTGCATGTTTGCATTCACATCATAGCAGCCTGTATAGGCCGCTAGCATGTATCGCATTGTATAGCATGTCTAGCTATAAATATATGTATTACATGTATTAGCATTCACATCATAATCTAGCCGTATAGCCTGATAGCCCGTATAGCAGTATAGCATCTATCTAGCATGCTAGCTGTATAGCATGTTATAGCATATATAGCCTGTATAGCCATAGTAGATGATTTATATGTCTCAGAGTCTAGCATATTCTAGATGTATAGCACTCAGCATGTTATAGCATGTAAGCATATATCTAGCCTGTATAGCATGTATTGCTATAATACTGTATAGCATGTATAGCAGTACAATGTATAGCATGTATAGCATATATAGCTGTGATAGCATGTCTAGCATATATATGCTGTATATAGCATGTCTGGCATATATTATATGGTATAGCATGTATTAGATGTATATAAATGTATGCCTGTAGAGCATAGATTATACTGCTTAGCATGTATAGCCTGTATATAATTATAGCATGTATAGCATATATATAATGTTATAGCATGTACGCATAATATATGTAAAGATGTATAGCAATAATAATGTATAGCATGTATAGCATATATATAGCATGTATGCATGTCTGATATATATAGCATGTCTCGATTATTAGCATATATCTCATGATAGCATGTATCGCAGTTATAATGTATAGCGTATAGCATCTATTAAGGTATAGCAGTATGCATATCTATAATGTATCGCCTGTGATAGCTTATATATATTAATTTATAGCATGTATAGCTATATTATAATGTATAGCATGTCTAGCTATACATAATGTATAGCTGTATGCACATATATTCGCAGTAAGCATGCATAGCATAGATATAATTATTAGCATGTATAGCATGTATATACTGTATAGCATGTATCGCATCCTATAATTGTATCGGCATGATAGCATATATATAATGTTATAGCATGTATTAGCATATCTATTAATTATATAGCATGTATAAGATATCTATTAATGTTATAGCATGTATAGCATATTATAATGTATGCATGTATAGCTATATATAGCCTTGTAGATGTCTAGCATATTCTATAAGCTGTTGTATAGCATGTATAGCATATATCTAATGTATAGCATGTATAGCATGTATATAATGTATAGCATGTATAGCATATATATAATGTATAGCATGTATAGCATATATAAAATGTATAGCATGTATAGCATATATATAATGTATAGCATGTATATCATATATATAATGTATAGCCTGTATATCATATATATAATGTATAGCATGTTTAGCATTCACATCATATATAGCCTGCATATCATATATGTAATGTATAGCCTGTATATCATATATATAATGTATAGCATGTATAGCATTCACATCATATATAGCCTGTATAGCCTGCATAGCAGTATAGCATTATCGCAAATATCAATGAAAGCATGTATAGCAACATAATAATGTATAGATATATCATATATATAATGTATAGCCTGTATATCATATATATAATGTATAGCATGTATAGCATTCACATCATATATAGCCTGCTACCTGCAGGCAGTTAACAGTATTATAGCATTCACATCATTCTATGCCTGTATAGCATAATATCATGTATAGCATGTTCTAGATATAATAATGTATAGCAGTTAAAGCATGTATATAATGTATAGCATGATAGCATATATTAATGTATTATAGCATGTATAGCATAATATATACATGTATAGCCTGTATAGCCCGCATAGCAGTATAGCATGCTAGCATATATAGATGTATAGTCCATGTATAGCATGTATAGAGCAATTAAGAGTATAGAATTAATTAGCAGTTATAGCATGTATAGCATATATATTAATGTCTAGAGTATAGCAATATATACATGTATGCTATAGCATGTTATAGCATATATATAATGTTTAGCATGTATGCATATATAGATGTATAGATGATTAGCATAAATATTAATGTATAGCAGTTATAGCATATATATAATGTATGCATGTATAGCAATGTATAATGTATCGCATGTATAGCTATATATATGCTTTTTTTAAGCATGTTAGCATACTTATATAAGCATGTATGGAGTATAGCATATATATAAAGGATAGCATTGTATAGCATATATATCATGTATCCGCATTGTATCTAATGTATAGCATTATAGCAATATATAATGTTCAGCATGTATAGATATATATAATGTATAGATGTAAGCTCTATATAATGTATAGATGTATAGCTATATATAGATGTATAGCATGTCTAGGCAATATGTAAGTATAGCATGTATTAGATATGTATAATGTATAGCTGTACGCATGTATATAATTTAGAATGTATAACAATCTATAATTGTATAGCAGTATCGCATATATATACTTATAGCATGTTATGCATATATATAGCATGTATAGCATGTATAGCATATATATAGCATGTATAGCATGTATAGCATATATCTAATGTATAGCATGTATAGCCTGTATATCATGTATAGCATGTATAGCTCATCTATATCATGTATCGCATGTACGTATATAAATGTATCTAGCATGTTAGCATTCACATCATATATAGCTGTATAGGCCTGCATACGCATGTATAGCATGTTATCGAGCATATAGATAATGATAGATGTTTAGCAGCTATCAATGTATAGTATGTACAGCATAATATAATGTTATAGCATGTATTATAGCATATTAATGTTATAGCCTGTATTCGGCCATGTTAGCTTCACATCATCTATAAGCCGTTAGCCTGGCATTAGGGCTGTATAGCCAGTATCGCAGTATAGCATCTATATAAGTATAGCATTTTTAGCATTCACATCATATATAGGGCCTGTATGCCTGCCAGAATGTATCGCTGTATAGATATATAGCATTGTATGTAGCATGTATAGAGTTATAGCTTTATAGCATGTATAGAATACTCGCATGTATATCATGTATAGCATGTATAGCATATATAGCATGTATAGCATGTATAGCATGTATAGCATATATAGATGATAGCATTGTATTGATATATATTAGTATATGCATGATAGCAGTATATAATGATAGCATGTATTAGCATATATAAGATGTATAGAATATTATAGCCGTATAGCATGTATAACTAAATATATAGCATGTATAGCATGTATGGCATATATATAATGTATAGCATGTATAGCATGTATATAATGTATAGCATGTATAGCATAGATATAATGTATAGCATGTATAGCATGTATATAATGTATAGCATGTATAGCATATATATAATGTATAGCATGTATAGCATATATATAATGTAAAGCATGTATAGCATATATATAATGTCTACTATGTATGCATCTACTATGCATGTTATAGCATGTTATCGCATATATATAGCCATGTATAGCATGTATCGCATATATAAAATGTATAGCATGAAGCGCATGTATAAGCGGTAGAGCAATGTTATGCTATATAAATGTATAGCATGTATAGCATATATATAAGTATAGATGTATAGCCTACTTATAGTGCTATATCCATGTATAGCCTATATATAATGTATCGCCTGTATAGCATAGTATTAATGATAGCTGTATCGCATTATATAGCATGTATAGGCATGTATAGCATATATCTAGAAGTATAGCAGTATAGCAGTATTAATGTATCGCATGTATCATATATATAATGTATAGCATGTATAGCATCTATTATAAGTATAGATGTATGCATATATATACTGTATTAGCATGTATAGCATATAACTTAATGTTGTATAGCATGTATAGATTTATAGCTGTATAGCATGTATAGCATCTAATAGAGGTATTATAGATGTTAGCATATTATATAGATGTATAGCTGTATAGATATATCGAAATTTATAGCATGTATAGCAGTATTATACGTATAGCAGTATAGATATATATTAATGATAGCATGTATCGCATATATATCAGCCTGTATAGATGTATAGCATATATTAATTGTATAGCATGTTAGCATATATATAGCCTTGTATAGCATGTATATATGTATGCATGTATAGCATGTATATAATGTATAGCAGTTATAGCCATATTATGATAAATGTATAGCATGTATAGCATGTATATAATGTATAGCATGTATATAATGTATAGCATGTATAGCATATATATAATGTATAGCATGTATAGCATATATATAATGTATAGCATGTATAGCATATATATAATGTATAGCATGTATAGCATATATATAGCATGTATAGCATGTATAGCATATATATAAGCATGTATAGCATGTATAGCATATATATAGCATGTATAGCATGTATAGCATATATCTAATGTATAGCATGTATAGCATGTATATAATGTATAGCATGTATAGCATATATATAATATATAGCAGTATTATAGCATCTATATAGTATAGCCTGTAAGCATATATTATAATGTCTAGCATGTATAGCATATATATAGCATGTATAGCATGTACCGCATAATAAGCATTGTATAGTCCATGTATAGATATATTAATGTATAGCATGTAAGCATTATACAATTTATAGCCATGTATGCATATATAAATGTTATAGCCTTGATAGCATGTATAAAATGATAGCAATGTATGCATATATAAATGTATAGATTTATATCATATATATAATGTTCGCCTGATAATATAATATACTGTATGCATGTTTAGCATTCACTCATATATAGCCTGCATATTCAATGATATGTAATGTATAGCCTGAATCATTATCTATAATGTATAGCATGTCTAGTCATTCACATCAATAAGCCTGTATCGCCTGATAGCATGTTATAGGCATGATCGCAAATATATAATGTAAAGCATTGTATAGCATAAAATCTAATTGTATAGCATGTAATCACTATATGCGAGCCTGTATCATTATAAATGTATAGCCTGTATAGCATCAACATCATAATAGGCCTGTATACCTGATTGGTGTATTAAACTGTCTAGCATCACATCATTAATAAGCCTGTAAGCCTATCTATAATGTATAGCAGGTTAAGCATATAATAATGTATAGCAGTATAGAATGTATATAATGTCTAGCATGTATCGTATAAGCATGTTATAGCATGTTTAAAAAGATTCAACCTCAATTAGCCTGTATAGGCCGCATAGCATGTATAGCATGTATATCATAACGCATTGTATAGCCTGTATAGCATTATCGAATATAGCATGATAGCATATTATGATGTATAGCAGATATATTATATCTAATGTTATAGCATGTATAGCATCTCTATAGCAGGTATAGCATGTATAGCATATATCTAATGTATAGCTGTATAGGCATATATGCATGATGCATGTATAGCATGATATAAAGTATCGCTGTATAGGCATATATAGAATGTTATAGCCTGTATCGCATATATTTATTAAGTCTAGCAGTATAGCATATATATAAGATGCATGGATAGATTATAAGCATTTATGGAAGTAAAGTTATTTTTTACATATTATCTAAGTATAGCATTTATAGATATCTATAATGTATTAGCATGTATATAATGTCTAGCATTGTATAGCATATATAATATTTATCGCATGTATAGCAATATTAATGTATAGCTATGTATAGCATATATATAATGTATGCATGCTATAGCAATATATAGCAGTATAGCATGTATAGCACATATGTGTAAAGTCTAGCCATGTATGCAATGTATAATGTATAGAGTATAGATGTATATAAGTAAGCATGTATTACATATATATAATGTATCGTCCTGTATAGCATTATATAATGTATAGCATTGTTAGGCATATTATATATGTATAGCATGTATGGCATTATATATAGCATTATAGCAGTCTGCATATATCTAAGTCTCGCATGTAAGCCAGATATAATGTATCGCTGTATAGCATATATATACTGTATATAGCATGTATAGCATATATATACTGTATAGCATGTTAGCATTCACACCAATATAGCCTGTATGCCTGCTGCATGTATAGTCAGTAAGTCATATAATACTGTATAGCATGTTTAGCATATAATAATTATGTATGTCAGCATCTATCTTTAATGTAAGATGTATAGCATCTATATAATGTATAGCAGTTATAGCATGTTTAGCTTCACATATATATCGCCTTTATAGGCTGATAGCATGTATAGCAGTATTAGCATGATAGCTATATATAATGCTATAGCATGTTTAGCATTCATCATATATAGCCTGTATATGCCGCATAGCAGGTATAGCAGTATCGCAAACGCATGTAAGCATGTATAGCATGTACTAGCATATAGAGCATGGATCGTATATAAGCATTTATATCATGTTAAGATGTATAGCATATATAGCATGTCAGCATTTATAGAGTGATAAGCAGAAAGATAATATAGCATGTATAGCAGTATGGCAATATATAATGTATAGCATTGGTTAGCCTGTCTATAAGTATAGCATGTATAGCTTATATAGCATGTATAGCAATATAGATGTTATAGCATTATACACTAAATTATATCGCATGTATAGCAAGATGGCATTATTATTTAATGTTGTATGCATGTATAGCACGTCTATCATGTATAGCTGTATCGCATAAGATTATAATGATAGCATTCTAGCATGTATATATGTATAGCAGTAAGCTATATATAAATGTATAGCAGGATATGCATATATATATGTTAAAGCAGGTATAGCATATATATAATGTATGTAGTTATAGCATTATATAGCATGTATAGCATGTACTCGCAATATATAGCATGTATAGCTTTGAAGCATATAATAATGTATAGCATGTCTAGCATGTATATAGGTGTAAGCATGTTTATAGCATTATAGAAGGTATAGCATGTATAGCATATAATATAATGTATAGCGTAGCACTATATATGTATAGCAGTATTAGGCACTTATAGAATGATAGCATGTTAGCATAGTTAAGGTATAGCATGTAAGATACTAAGCATGTTATAGCATGGTATCGCATAATATAATGAAGCTGTTCTGCAGTTATAAAATGTTTAAGCATGTTGCATATATATAATGCTTATCGCCTTTCGCTTACTAAAGTTATAGCATGGTAAGAATTAATCATGGTCTAGCATGATAGCATATATATAATGTATAGAGGTATAGCATATATATAGCATGTATAGCATGTATAGCATATATATAGCATGTATAGCATTTGTCAGTCATATATATCGAATTTATCGCATGTATAGCATATATAATGTATTAGCATGTATAGCAGTTATAATGATACGCATGTAAGATAATAGAATGTATTAGCATTGTAAGCATATATATAGCCGTATAGCATGTCTAGCAATATAAATATGTATAGTCATGTATGCATATTATAGCATGTTATAGCAGGTATTATAATGTTAAGATGTTATCGCATGTATATAATTATCTACATGTCAGATATTATCCGTATAGCTGTATAGCATCTATCTAATGTATAGGCATTTATAGCATATATAATGTAGAGCAGTATAGCATATATATAATGTATGTGTCTCGGCATAATATTAAGTTAGCATGTATAGCATAATGTAGCATGTATAGTCATGTCTAGCATATATACATGATACATGTATAGCATGTATAGCGCATAGCATGTATAGCCTGTTCGCATATATTAATGAAGCATGATGATCTATAAATGTTATAGATGTACTATAGCATATATCTAATCTGCTAGCATGTATAGCATATATACTGATACGCATGTTTAGCTTTAACATCCTAAACCTGTATATCATAATTCTAATGTATTACCTGGTCTCTTCTATATAAATGTATAGCATGTCTAGCCATGTAAACCATATTATATAATGTTTATAGCATGTTTGCATATATAATGTAAAGCTGTATAGCCTGTATATCATGTATCTAGCATGTATAGCATATATATAATGTATAGCATGTTTAGCATTCACATCATATATAGCCTGTATAGCCTGCATAGCATGTATAGCATGTATAGCATGTATAGCATGTATAGCATTCACATCATATATAGCCTGTATAGCCTGCATAGCATGTATAGCATGTCTAGCATATATATAATGTATAGCATGTTTAGTATTAACATATCTTAGCCTTTGTAAGCCTTATATAGCTGTATGCATGTTTGCATTATAGCATATAGCATGACTAGCATTCACATCATATATAGCCTGTAAGCCTGCATTAGCCATGTATAGCATTAAGCATATTATAACTATATAGCATGTAAGCATATATATAATTGTAAGCAGTCCGCATATATAAATGTCAGCCTGTACTCATATATATAATGTATAGCATGTTAGCATTCACATCATATATGGCTGCAGTTTCATATAATACGTATAGCTGTATATCATATATATCAGTTTATAGCATGAGCATTTTCACATCAATATCCCTGTCAGCCTGCATAGCATGTATAGCAGTCTATATATATATAATGTATAGCATGTTATAGCATATATTATAAGTTATAGATGTATAGATATCTATTAGTATAGCCTTGAATAAATCTATAATGTTAGATGTATAGCTTCCCATCATCTATAGCCTGTATAGCCATGCATAAATGTTATTAGATGTTAGCATTCCAATCTATATATAGCCTGTATAGCATATATATCATGTATAGCATGTATAGCATATATATCATGTATAGCATGTATAGCATATATATAAAGTATAGCATTCTGCATATAATTAGCGTATAGGGCATGATAGCATATATATAATATATAGCCATGATAGATGTATAGCATATATATAGCCATGTATCGCATGTTGCCTGATTCATATATATAAATGTCTAGCATGTATAGAGGTATAAGCATATATATAATGATAGCATGTAAAGCCATATATCTAATGTATAGCAGTGATTAGATATCATCATGTATAGCATGTATCGGATCTCTTATAATGTATTAGCAGTATAGCATATATATAATGTATAGCATGTATAGCATATATATAGCATGTATAGCATATATATAATGTATAGCATGTATAGCATGTATCTACTGTATAGACTGTTAGATTCACATCATATATAGCCTGTATAGTGATTCAGTTAGCATGTAAGGCAATATAGCATGTATAGCATGTTTAGCATTCACATCATAACTAGCCTGTATAGCCTGCATAGCATGTATAGCATGTATAGCATATATATAATGTATAGCATGTTTAGCATTCACATCATATATAGCCTGTATAGCTTGCATAGCATGTATTGGTTCAACTATATTTAAAGAAGAGCCCAGAAGAAGCTTTGTGTTGAAGCACAGTGCAGCTACAATCGCCTGTATACAGTATAGATGGATAGCAATGCATGGGTTTCAAAAACCTATGTCACGTTCATATCACACATCCATCATCATCAAGACACACCATCCTATCGCATTCAGTATCACCGTCTCATCATATTCATACATGGCCATTGTATCACCACCACCACCCACCACCACCCACCATCATAATCATACTCATAATCACGACACACCTACCACCCATCTCATCACCATCATCTATCACCACCCTCACCACCTCTCTCATTAACATACCCACACCAACACCACCACATCCATCAACCACACATACAACCACCACCATCATACCACCACCACCACCACAACCTCCACAATCATCATGATCCACCAATCCTCAGGGGCTGACCATCACCAAACAATACCATCACCATCATCATCATCATCACCACCACCACCACCACCACCACCATCATCATCAGTGGTTCCTCTCTTTGTACCAGGTTCTTCCACCACGCACCAAAGAGAGTGCTGACTATGACGAACCCCCAATATGACCACCACCACCACCACCACCACCAACATAATCATTAATGGTTCCTCTCTTTGTACCAGGCTCTTTCACCACGGACAGAAGACAGTGCTGAGTATGACGAACCGCCCAGATTTACACGCAACCGGAGGGGTGGGCCAGACAACAGTGGTACCAGCACTCCACGCCAACTCACGGTGAAGGACAGCATGAAGGCGGAAATCAACAGTTAAGTGTGGTGGTTGGGTGTGGGCGGGAAGGCGGGCAAGCAACCTGTGTAAGTGTGTGGTGTGTGTGTGTGTGTGGGTGTTTCTTGCTGCTACGGTGAAGGACAGCATGAAGGCGGGCAAGCAACCAGTGTAAGTGTGTGGGTGTGGGTGGGTGGGTGGGTGTTTCTTGCTGCTACGGTGAAGGACAGCATGAAGGCGGGCAAGCAACCTGTGTAAGTGTGTGGGTGTGTGGGTTGTGGGGTGTTTCTTGCTAAACTGTGAAAGGACAAAGCATGACGGCGTGTGCTTAGCAAATAAGCCTAGAGTGATATTGTGTGGGTGTGTGTGATGTGGTGGTGTGGGTGTTTTCTGTACTCTAACATGAGATATTGAAGGTGGCAGCATCTGTGCAAGTGTTGTGGTGGTGGTTGTGGTTGGTGGTTGGGGTTTTTGGGGTGTGGCAGAGGCACAATTAGTACAGCATGCCTGCAGGTAGGGAACTTTGCACCTTGTGTGTTTGTATTTCTGTGGTGGTTTTTTCTTCCAGCCATGTTAAGATTGTTGAAGAGCTGGCACTGTCCCTCTCTTTCATACAATCACACCTGACCCTACTGACTCACACTCACATGCTTTCTGCAGCCAACTGACTGTCACTGACCCACTGACTAACTCGAATGCTTTCTGTAGGCCGCTGTTATGCAACACTTGCATGTTTCTGCAGGCCACTGACTGACACTGACTGCCTGGATGACTCACACTCACATGTTTCTGTTGGCCACCGACTGACTGACTGACTGACTGACTGACTGACTGACTGACTGACTGACTGACTGACTGACTGACTGACTGACTGACTGACTGACTGATGACTGACGCCTGACCGACTGACCGCTATGTACTGACGACTACTGCTGACTGACTGGCTGCTGGCTTGAGCTGCTGAATTGATGACTCACACTCGCATGTTTCTGTTGGCCACAGACTGACTGACTGACGTACACTGTGTCGCATGCGTTGTGCAGGCCACTGAACCAGCCGGGGGATTTGAAGTTAGACACTGAAAAGATTGTGGAGGAGCTGGCATTGTCGCTGTCCTTCATCTCCGAGTTCCTGCGGAAGGTTCCGGAAGAGGCGCTTACAATGTGTATTCTGTGTACCAACATGGAAATGTTTAAGAAGGATCAGAACATTTACATGATTGGAGACGCACCTGAAAAGTTCTACATCATCCTAACAGGTGGGTATTGTGGTGGGGGTGGGGGTGGGGGTGGGTGCGTGTGTGTATGGTGGTGGTGTGTGTGCCTTCTGCGTACCAACATGGAAATGTTCAAAAAGGATCAGAACATCTACATGATTGGAGACAGCACTGAAAAGGTTCCTACATCTCCTCCACAGTGGGTTATGGTGGGTGGGCGTGGGTGTTTGGTGTGGTGGTGTTGTGTGGTGCTGTCCCTGTGTACCAGTACCAACCATCGAAATGTTTCAATAACGGATCAAATTTACATAGTTGGAGACGCACCTGAAAAGTTCTACATCATCCTTACAGGTGGGTATGGTTGTGGGTATGGTGGTGTGTGTATGGTGGGTGTGTGTGTGTGCCTTCTGTGTGCCAACAGGTGTATCCTGTGTACCAACATGGAAATGTTTAAGAAGGATCAGAACATTTACATGATTGGAGACACACCTGAAAGTTTCTATTCTACTCACCTCACATGTGGGTATTGTGGTGGGGGTGGGGGTGGGTGCGTGGGTGTATGGTGGTGGTGTGTGTGTGCCTTCTGCGTACCAACATGGAAATGTTCAAAAAGGATCAGAACATTTACAAGATTGATACACACCTGAAAAGTTCTACATCATCCTCACACGTGGGTATGGTTGTGTGGTGTTGATGGGTCCTGTATTTTGCGTGTTATGTGCCCATCTGTGGCACCAGCAGGTGTTCCCTGTGTAACCAACAGGAAATTGTTTTCAAAACAGAGATCCAGACATTTTAACATGATTGCAGAACACACCGGAAAAGTTCTACATCATTCTAACAGGCGTGTGTATGGATTGTAATGGGTGGGGTGGTGTGGGTTGGGTTTTATGGGTGTGTTGTAATTTTGGCCTTTAAGTGGTTTAGGGATCGTGTGTGTTGGTGGCGGTGCGTGTTGACGTCACCTCCTCATTTTTACTCCCTCAGCGCCTCTCCCTGTTACCACTTCCCCCCCCCCTACACACACCCACACACACACAACAACACCACCACACACAACACACATGCCCTCCTCCCTCATCCCCTCCACCCCCACCACCAATACCCCCACACACCTCACAACTCCTCGCTCCCACCATCCCTCCAAGCCCAACCCCACCCAGCCCCCTCTAACGATCTCCCCCCAATCTTACACTCAGTCATTATCAATTACGATTACCCGCTACCCTCCTACCCTCTCTACCCCTCTACCCTCTCCCACCTCCTAATCACTATATCCTACCCTCTCTACCTACCTACCCTCCTACCCTTCCTACACTATCCACCCGCCTACCCCCCTACCCTCTAACCCTTCTCTACCCCTCCGGACCCTCTCCTACCCTCATACCCATACTACCCTCTCCTACCCCTCCTCACCTTATCCTCCCCCTAATACTCTATATCCCCTCTACCCTTCCTACCCCCTCCTACCCTCTCCTACCCTCCTACCTCCCTACCCCCTCCTACCATATCCTACCCTCTACCCTCTCCTCCTCCACCCCCTCCTACCACTCTCCTACCCCCCCTACCCGCCCACCACTCTGCCTCTCCACCCTCCTACTCACTACCTCCTACCCTCTCCTACCCTCTCCTACCCTCTCCTACCCCCTCCAACCCTCTCGTACCCCATCCTACCCTCCTACATTCTCAAACCCGCTTACCCTCCTACCCTCCTACCCTTTACCCTTTACTCTTCTACCCCCTTACCCTCCTACCCTGACCCTTCAGGTTCCGTGGAAATTTGGACCCACCCTCCTGGTCAGCTCCGAAACCGTTCTGTAATTGCGACTCTGAAGAAGGGCATGTGCTTTGGAGATTTGTCCATCCTCAACAACGAGTCACGATGCGATTGTGCTACCTCTAGCAGCAACTCAACTGTCCTCACAGTGCGTGTATATACATTTGTTGTATTGAATTGTATTATATGATATGATATGATATGATATTAGTTATATACATGATAATATATTGTGCTACCTCTAGAAGCAATTCAACTGTCCTCACGGTGTGTGTATATGCATTGTTTGTCTTATTGTGTGTGCATTGTTTGTCTAATTGTGTGTGTGCATTGTTTGTCTGATTGTGTGTGTGCATTGTTTGTCTTATTGTGTGTGTGCATTGTTTGTCTTATTGTGTGTGTGCATTGTTTGTCTTATTGTGCATTGTTTGTCTTATTGTGTGTGTGCATTGTTTGTCTTATTGTACATTGTTTGTCTTATTGTGTGTGTGCATTGTTTGTCTTATTGTGTGTGTGCATTGTTTGTCTTATTGTGTGTGCATTGTTTGTCTAATTGTGTGTGTGCATTGTTTGTCTTATTGTGTGTGTGCATTGTTTGTCTTATTGTGTGTGTGCATGTTGTCTTACCTGTGGTGATGCATTATTTGTCTTAGGGTGTGTGCATTGTTTGTCGTAGTGGTGTGATGTTTGTCTTATTGTGTGTGTGCCATTGTTTGTCTTACTAAAAATGCTGTGTGGGATTATTTGTTGATGTGCGTTGCATTGTTGTCTTATTGGTGTGCATGTTGTCTTACTGTGTGTTGCATTGTGGGGCTGTCTTACTGTGTGTGTGCATTATTTGTCTTAGTGTGCATTTTTTGTCTTATTGTGTGTGTGCATTGTTTGTCTTATTGTGTGTGTGCATTGTTTGTCTTATTGTGTGTGTGCATTGTTTGTCTTACTGTGTGTGTGCATTGTTTGTCTTATTGTGTGTGTGCATTGTTTGTCTTATTGTGTGTGTGCATTGTTTGTCTTATTGTGCATTGTTTGTCTTATTGTGTGTGTGCATTGTTTGTCTTATTGTGCATTGTGGGTCTTATGGGTGTGTGCATTGTTGTCTTATTTTGTGTGCGTGCAGTTTGTCTTATTTTGCATGTTTGTTCTTATTGTGTTTTGCATTGTTTGTCTTATTGGCCATTGTTTGTCTGATTGGTGTGTGCATTGTTATGTTTATTGATGCATTGTTGTCTTATTGTGTTGGCATTGTTGTCTTACTTCGTGTGCATGTTGTCTTACCTATGTGTGTGCATTGTTTGTTTATTGTGTTTGTGCATTGTTTTTTTTTTTTGTTTATGTGCCATTGTTTGTCTTATTTTATGTGTGCTGCATTTTGTCTTACTGTGTGTGTGCCTTTATTTGTCTTATTGTGCCATTTTTGTATTATTGGGTGTGTGCATGTTTGTCTTATAGTTGCCATTGTTTGTCTTATTGTCTGGTGTGCATTGTTGTCTTAGTGGTGTGTGCATGTTGTCTTATTGTGTGTGGTGCATTGTTTGTCTTATTGTGTGTGTGCATTGGTTGTCTTACTGTGTGTGTGCATTGTTTGTCTTATTGTGGTTGTGCATTGTTTGTCTTATTGTGTGTGTGCATGTTGTTAATTGGTGTGTGCATTGTTTTTCTATTGTGTGGATGAATTGTTGTCTTATTGTGTGTTGCATTGTTTGTCTTGACGTGTGTGTGGCATTGTTGTCTTATTGTGTGTGTGCATTGTTTGTCTTATTGTGTGTGTGCATTGTTTGTCTTATTTTGCATTGTTTGTCTTATTGTGTGTGTGCATTGTTTGTCTTATTGTGCATTGTTTGTCTTATTATGTGTGTGCATTGTTTGTCTTATTGTGTGTGTGCATTGTTTGTCTTATTTTGCATTGTTTGTCTTATTGTGTGTGCATTTGTTGTTTATTGTGTGTTGCCATTGTTTTCTTATGTGAATGTTTGCTATTGTGTGTGTGCATTGTTTGTCTTACTGTGTGTGTGCATTGTTTGTCTTATTGTGTGTGTGCATTGTTTGTCTTACTGTGTGTGTGCATTGTTTGTCTTATTGTGTGTGTGCATTGTTTGTCTTACTGTGTGTGTGCATTGTTTGTCTTATTTGGTGTGTGCATTGTTTGTCTTATGGCTGGTGTGCATTGTTTGTCTTATTGTGCATTGTTGTCTTATTGGATTTAGTGTGTGCATTGTTTGTCTTATTTTTGCATTGTTTGTCTTTATGTGTGTGTGCATGTTGTCTTCTGTGTGTGTGGCATGTGGGTCTTACTGTGTGTGTGCATTTTTGATCTAATGGTGTGGGCATGTTGGTTTATTGTGTGTGTGCTTGTTGTCTTATTTTGCATTGTGGGTCTTATTTTGTGTTGTGACATTGTTTGTTTCTTTCTGGTGTGCATTGTTTGTTTATGTGCATTGTTTGTCTATTGTGTGTGTGCATTGTTTGTCTTACTGTGGGCCATTGTTGTCTGACCTTAGTGTGGCATTGTTTGTTTTATGTGTGTGGGATTGTTTGTATTAGTGTGCATTGTTTGTCGTATGTGTGTGTTGCATGGTTTGTCGTACTGTGTGTGGCTATTGTCTTGTTGTGAATGTTTTATTATTGTGTGTGTTGCATTGTTTGTCTTATTGTGCATTGTTGGTCTTATATGTGGTGTGCATTGTTTGTCTTATTTGTGTGGTGTGCATTGTTTTCTATTGTGTGTGGAATGGTTTGTATTATTGTGTGTGTGGAATTGTTTCTTATGTGGTGTGTGGATGTTGTCTTTGTGTCGTGTGCATATTTGTCTTATTGTGCATTGTTTGTCTTATTGTGTGTGTGCATTGTTTGTCTTATTGTGTGTGTGCATAATTTGTCTTACTGTGTGTGCATTGTTTGTATTATTGTGCATTGTTTGTCTTTCATTATATTGTGCAACCGCAAGTAGCGACTCAACTGTCATCACGGTTTGTGCCTATGCATTATATTATATTATATTATAGTATAGTATAGTATAGTATAGTATAGTATAGTGTATTATATTATATTGTGCAACACCAAGTATTAAGTCAACTTGTTTGCATGGTTTGTGTCTGAGCATTGTGTGTTTTGCCTTATATTCTTGCCTTATATTCTTGCATTGTTTGTCTTGTATTGTTTATCCTGTATTGGTTTTTATTGTTTCCCTGCTTTTTGTGTGTTGCCTTATATTCTTGTATTCTTTTCCTTGCATTATATTATTATATGTTTTTTATGTTTTCGCATTGTTTGTCTGCATTATCCTGCATGTTTTCCGACACTGATTTTGTATTGTTTCCCTGCATTGTTGCCTTGCCTATGTTGGTGTGATTTTGGTTGGTAGATTTATATTTGTTTCCTGCATTGCTTTGTTTGTATTGTTTCCCTGCATTGATTGCCTTGCCTCAAGTTATTGCATTTTTCGTGTGTTGATTTTGTATTGTTCCCCTGACATTGATTGTGTTGGTTTTGTTACCATGCATTGTTTTTTATTTGTAAATTGCCTTCTATCCTTGCATCGTTTGTCCTGCTGTATATCCTTGCATTGTTTTCCTGCATTGCTTTTGTTATTGTTTCCCTGCATTGGTTGCCTTGCCTCATGTTGTTGCATTTTTCGTGCGTTGATTTTTTATTGTTTCCCTACATTGCTTTGTTTGTATTGTTTCCCTGCATTGCTTGCCTTGCCTCATGTTATTGCATTTTTCGTGTTGATTTTGTATTGTTTCCCTGCATTGCTTTGTGTTTGTTTTTTCCCTGCATTGTTTGTAATGCCTTCTATCCTTGCATTGTTTTCCTGGACTGTTTTGTTTGTATTGTTGTCTTGCATTGCTTTGTTTATATTGTTTCCCTGCATTGCTTGACTTGCCTCATGTTATTGCATTTTTCGTGTTGATCTTTGTATTGTTTCCCTGCATTGCTTTGTGTTTGTTTTTTCCCTGCATTGTTTGTAATGCCTTCTATCCTTGCATTGTTTTCCTGGACTGTTTTGTTTGTATTGTTTTCTTGCATTGCTTTGTTTATATTGTTTCCCTGCATTGCTTGACTTGCCTCATGTTATTGCATTTTTCCTGCATTGATCTTTTTATTGTTTCCCTGCACTGATTTGTTTGTATTGTTTCCCTGCATTGCTTGACTTATCTCACGTTGTTGCATTTTTCTTGTATTGTATTTTTTTATTTTATTATTGCATTTGTATCTTGTACTGTTTTCCTTGCCTTATGTTATTGCATTGTTTTCCTTGCCTTATATTATTGCATTGTTTTTCTTGCATTTTTTGTCTTTTCAATCAATTATTTCTATCTATTGCCTTACATCCTAGCATTGTTTTCCTTGCCTCACGTTGTTGCATTTTTACCTGCATTGGTTGTTTTTCTTGTAATGTTTTTCTTGTATTTCTTCCTGCATTTTATTCTTGCAGTCGTGTCTGTGCGTATTTTTTTTGCATTTTATTGTGCAATGTCAATTTCTGTGTTGTGAATTGTTGGTGTTGACTTTTATGAATGACAGCATAGTAATGATAACGCCTGGTGGGGATTTTTATTTCCGCTATATATAGCGATCGATAGTTTTGACCCCGTTTTAGCGATATTATCGCTATAAAAAAAGGAAAAAAAGTTGTTTTGTTTCTGCCCTAAATGGCCCCAAAAAGCTATAAAAAGCTATATAAAGCACTAAAACGCTGTCCCTGGAGGAGCCCTGAAACCATAAAGCTAGAAGAAACTCACTTTCAGATTTGAAAAAAGAATCAGTGGTATTAAGGGAGCCCCGCCTTTCGGCAAAAGGGAACGGGCTGCTACTTTACCTGGACAAAGCTACCATGGCGGTTGACAGCGACCGCGAACACTAAAGCGCACCGTGGGGATTCGAATTCGGCACCTACATCGTTCAAGGAGCTCTGCCTTTGAGCCATTCGGTAAACGGGGATTTTCTTTGTTGTGCATTTTTGGTGTTGCCTTTTATGAATGACAACATAGCTTTTCTTTTCAGCTATGACCAGCAGCAGTTAGGCGGATCTTTTGGCTAACTAAAGGCATAATGAATGAACTGGACTAGACCACTGTTTTGTTTTTATGCGACGCGTCGCAAATTGTACAACTCGGTGCGACCCCAGTGCGACGCCCTGCCCCCCGAACCCCGCGGAGCGCGAAGTTTGTGGTACTAGTGTAGACAAGGCATAATGACCTAGGTACGTAACAAGCTAAACAGAGATCCACCCGCTGTTTGTGTACCTCACAGGTTCACCTCACTGTACCTCACTGCACCCCCCAGGTTGACCGACAGCACTTCATGGAGATCTTCGGCGCACACTTTGGGGAGAAGATGCGACAAGCAAACGAGTTCTTCAAAGATAGTGTTGATATGTGAGTATCACACTGCTTTCAGAAAAAAGAAGCTGTTGCTTGTAGCTGACTGTTGCTTGTAGCTGACTTTTGCTTGTTTGTAGCTAACTGCTTCTTGTAGCTGACTTTTGCTTGCTTGAATTATGTGTTACTTGTAGCCGACTTTTGCTTGCTTGTAGCTTACTTATGCTTGTAGTTGACTGTTGCCTGTAGCTGAATTTTGCTTGCTTGTAGCTGACTGCTGCTTTTTGCTGCTTTTTGCTTGCTTGTAGCTGACTTTCGCTTGCTTGTAGCTGACTGTTGCTTGTAGCTGACTGCTGCTTGTTGCTGACAATTGCTCGCTTGTAGCTGACTGTTGCTTGTAGCTGACTTTTGCTTGCTTGTAGGTGACTGTTGCTTTTAGCTGTTTTTTGCTCGCTTGTAGATGAATGTTGCTTGTAGGTGAAATTTGCTTGCTCGTAGCTGACTTTGAGGTTCCCGGTCGATAACACCTTGTCCTCACCTAAATCCGCTTAGTTTAGTGATCACTGTAGCAGCCCCTTTCCGTGGTATACAATGGTCTAGTGGTAGACCAGATCGCTTGAGGATGAAGAGTCGGGGGTTTGACTCCCCCTTTGTTCGCTCTTGGCGTTGCAGGGTGTCGTCAACTGCGATAATAGCTTGTCCAGTTAAGGTAGGAAACCACTCCCCACCCGTGTACGATGGGCTCCCTTAACACCACGCCCCACCAGGCGTTATCATTACCTTTCTGATCACTGTAGCACGAACGCAGGGCCCCCGTCGATGCTTTTCTTTGTAGCCCTTCCTATCACGGTTGGCCAACCTCTGGACTGTAACATACGTACATACATACATGCACACAACACACACAAACACACACAAACATACATACACATACAACACACACAAACACACACTAACATACATACACATACAACACACACAAACACACACAAACATATATACACACACTGCGCACACAAACACACACATACAAACATACACATACAACACACACAGACACACACAAACATACATACACATACAACACACACAAACACACACAAACATACATACATATACAGCACACACAAACACACACAAACATACAAACACACATACAACACACAGAAACACACACATACATACATACATACATACATACATACATACATACATACATACATACATACATACACGTACAACACACACAAACACACAAACATACATACACAAACAACACACACAAACATACATACACATGCAACACACACAAACACACACAAACATACATACACATACAACACACACAAACACACACAAACATACATACACATACAACACATACAAACATACACACATAGGACACACAAACACAAACATCCCTTGTACTGTAGCTTTAAGGGGGCCCCTGATGAGGATGTGAAGGCGGTAGTGCAGTACATGTTGCTGACTCACTACAAGCAGGGCATCGATTGGGACCCTGCAACGGAGCCACAGGTCTTCTTCATCAAAAAGGGTAAGCCACGAACATAACAATAAAATATAGGAGCTCGAGCACAAATTATGCAAGTGGTGGTGGGCCAGTGGGCCACCAACAGGCCGATTTCGACATAGTTTGCTCTGCATTCTTCATGAAGGAGGGTGAATTACAATCGTATGGGCATTCTGTATTTTCAGTCTTATGTGGGCCGGGTTGAATCGCTATTTAGGCTACTTGACTTGAGCCTGGCATGCACTGGGACCCTGCAACAGAGCTACAAGTATATTTCGTCAAAAAGGGTAAGCCACAAACATAACAACATAATATAGCAGCTCAATCACAAATATGCAAGTGGTGGTGGGCCAGTGGGCCACCTGACAGGTCAATGTTGACAAGTCCT
Source organism: Chlamydomonas sp. ICE-L (assembly GCA_013435795.1). NCBI lineage: Eukaryota > Viridiplantae > Chlorophyta > Chlorophyceae > Chlamydomonadales > Chlamydomonadaceae > Chlamydomonas > Chlamydomonas sp. ICE-L. The sequence goes on along the minus strand of JACBWV010000099.1, from coordinate 9,555,978 downwards.
AGGCAGCGCCACATTCTTTATCAACAAGGGCAAGTTACAAACTTATGGGCCTTTTTTTTCAGATTTATGTTGGCCAGGTTGAGTCACTATTTAGGCTAATTGACTTGAGCCGGGCATGCACTGGGACCTTGCAACAGAGCTACAGGTCTTCTTCATCAAGGAGGGCAAGGCACAAACATAACAACATAACAAAGCAGCTCAAGCACAAATAAAGCCATCATGAAACGTTGCTTTTGTTTTGTCTGCCGTGCGTAAACAAGTCCTAAGCAGCGTTGTAAGGATAAACAAGCAGGGCATCAACTGGGACCCTTCAACAGAGCCACAGGTATTTTTCATTAAGGAGGGTAGTTACAAACTTATGGGCCATTTTTATGTTCAGATTCATGTTGGCCAGGTTGAGTCACTTTTTTGACTGGTTGACATGAGCCGGGCATGGACTGGGACCTTGCAACAGAGCCACAGGTCTTCTTCATCAAGGAGGGTGAGTATCAAACTTATGGGCCATTTGAATTTTCAGATTTATGTTGGCCAGGTTGAATCGCTATTTATGCTGATTGACTTGAGCCTGGCATGCACTGGGACCTTGCAACAGAGCCACAGGTCTTCTTCATCAAGGAGGGCAAGCCACAAACATAACAACATAATAAAGCAGCCCAAGCACAAATAAAGCAAGCATGAAAAGTTGCATTTGTTTTGTCTGCTGTGTGTAAACAAGTCCTAGGCAGCGTCGCAAGGGGAAAAAACAGGGCATGGACTGGGACCTTGCAACAGAGCCACGGGTCTTCTTCATCAAGGAGGGTAAGTATCAAACTTGTGGGCCATTTTTGTTTTCAGATTTATGTGGGTCAGGTTGCTATTTCGGCTAACCGACCTGACACACACACACACACACACACACGCAGGGAACTGCTTTCTGGAGAGCCATGACCCCAAGTTCCAGTTGAAGGAGATTCCTCGCGTCATGGTTAGGGAGGATGGAAAGGAGAAGGTCGCATTAGCCGACACCACCACCTTCTCCACCACACACATACCGCCCCCACCACCAACTCCACCCCCACCACCACCTACACCACACACACACACACACACACACACACACACATGGAACTGCTTTCTGGAGATCCATGACACACACAACAACACCCACGCCACCCCCACTCCCACCTCCACCACCACCATCACCGCCCCCCCCCCCCCCCCCACACACACACACACAGGGAATTGCTTTCTGGAGAGCCATGACCGCAAGTTCCAGTTGAAGGAGATTCCTCGCATCATGGTCGGGGAGGATGGGAAGGAGAAGGTGGCATTAGCCAGCAACCCCCCCCCCCCCACCTCCCCCCCCACCTCCACCAACCCCACCACCACCACCACCACCACCACCACCACCACCACCACCACCACACCGCCCCCCCCCCCCCCCCCCACACACACACACACACGCACAGGGAATTGTTTTCTAGAGATCCATGGCCTCAAGTTCCAGTTGAAGGAGATTCCTTGCGTCATGGTCGGGGAGGATGGGAAGGAGAAGGTGGCATTAGCCAGCAACACCTCCACCACCCCACCACTACCTCTACCCCCACCTCCACCAACCCCACCACCACCTCCACCACCACTACCACCACCACCACCACACCGCCCCCCCCCCCACACACACACACAGGAAATTGCTTTCTGGAGAGCCATGACCGCAAGTTCCAGTTGAAGGAGATTCCTCGCATCATGGTCGGGGAGGATGGGAAGGAGAAGGTGGCATTAGCCGACACTGGCATCCTTGCAAATGTGTTTTTTGACGGAGGCAGGCCGGTGGGCACACTGGGTCACGAGGAGGAGTTGCGCAAGATGAGACAGGCCATGGTGCCGAAGACGGTGCGTTGTGTTGATGCTGCTTAGGGGGGCAGAAGTTAGGGTGGAGTGTGTGTGGGGTGGGGAGGAGCTGAGGGCCAAGGTGTGTGGGTGGGTGGGGGGGGGTGGGGGGGTGGGGGGCACACTGGGTCACGAGGAGGAGTTGCAGAAGATGAGGCAGGCCATGGTGCCAAAGACGGTGTGTTGTGTTGGTCAGGTATTTTTGGGGTGGGGTGGGGGCAGGGGGGGGCAAAGGGGTGGGTGGGGGGGGGGGGGAGGGGGCAGGGGGTGGGTGGGGGGGGGGGAGGGTAGTGAGTGGGGGCACGCTGTGTCACAAGTAGGAGTTGGGCAGGCCATGGTGCCAAAGACGGTGCGTTGTGATGGTCAGCTTTTTTGTTGGATGGGGTAGGGGGGTAGGGGAAGGGTAGGGGGGGGGGAGGGGGTCACTTTGGTCACGAGGAGGAGTTGCGCAAGATGCGGCAGGCAATGGTGCCGAAGATAGTGCGCTGTGTTGATTGATTTGGGGGGGTGACGTGTCGCCATTCTGGCGTTGCCTGGCGATGCATGGGTTTCACTTGTCTGTGTAGGTGGGTGGGTGGGTGGGTGTGGGGGGGGGGGAGGTGTGGGTGCAAATGCGTTTTTTGACGGAGGCTGGTGGCACACTGGGTCACGAGGAGGAGTTTGAGCAAGATGTGGCAGGGCAATGGTACCTAAGACAGTGTGTTTGCGTTGATCAGTTTCTTTTGTGGGGGGGGGGGGCAGGGGGGAGCAAAGGCGACAGGGGGCCATAGTGCCTAAGACCGTGTGTTGTGTTGATCAGTTTTGGGGGCTGGGGGGTGGTGGGGGTGGGTGCGGGTGGGGCCCCGGTGGCGGGGGGGGGGGGCCCTTGGGTGGTGTCGGCCCCCTGGTGTGTCCCTGTGTGCGCGGCGGCTTTGCCGCCCTCCTCGCTTCCCCGCCCCCTGGGCCGCCCCCTCCGCCCTTCGTTTGCACCACCCCAACCTACTCCTGTGCCCTAGGTGGTGGGTTGTCACTCTAACCACCCTTTTTTGCAGTTTTCTTCTCTATTTTTTTCTTTGTTCTTTTTTTTTTTTTTCAACATTTAGTGGTAGACTAGATAAAGGTCCGATCTCTTCCTGATATGTTGTATTACCAACATTTCCACACTAGTCGTGTTTTTTTTTGCTTTATTTGTGTGGCACTCTTTCCATTTTGCAGAAGTTCGGGTTGGTGTCGTTCTCATTTTTTTTCCAATTGGTTGCTTTTGGCAGGCTGGTGGTGTGCGGGGTGGGGTTTTGTTGTGTGGTGTGGGTGGGTGGGAGGGGGTGGGGGGTGGGCGGTTGTGGGTGGTGGGTGGGGGGGGGGAGGTGGTAGTGGACTGGGGCACACTTTGTCCCAGGAGGAGTTGCAGGAAATGAGGCAGGCCGTGGTGCCAACAGCTACTGTGGTGTCGTGATGGTCGTTATTTTCGGGGCCCACCGGGTGGGGCAGGGCGGGGCAAAGAGGGCTACTAAACCACGCCACACCCAACCGCGGGGAACACACACACACAAACACCACCGCCCACTACACACACCACCACCAACGCCCCACACACTAAACCACCGACCTCCCCCCCCCCCAGCCCCCCCCTCCCCAGAGAAGACACCACCGAACCCAACAACACCAACATAAACGCCCCCCAGCGAAAACACCACCAAACCACAAGGGCCCGCCGCACCCCGCCCCCCACCCCCACCCCACCACCGACGAAACACCACCACCCCACCACCACACACACAACACCACAAATAACCCAACGAAAAACAACACAACACCCACCAACATTCGTACGATGCCACACACGTGGCAACCCAAACAAAACCCACTAGACGCATAAACCACGCAACAACAACCACACCACACAACCGCTGCCCCCGACCATCCACCACCACGACCACCACACACACACCACCAACACCAACGCCCCACACCACAACCACCACCCAGCCACACACACACACACCAACGCCCCACACCACCCAACCACCACACACAGACACACACAACAGCCACACACACACACGAAACTCCCACACCAACCACCACCACCACCACCACCATCACACACACCAGCGGCCCCACACCACCACCACCACCACCCACACACACACACACCAAGCCCAACAAGCCACCCACCACCCCACACACACCAAAAACCCAACGCCCCCACACCACCCCACACACACACACACCAACGCTTCCCACACCGACGCACCGCAACACCACCACCACCCACACACACCACAAAGCCCACTACCACCACACAACACAACAACACACACCAACGCCCCACACAACCAACGGCGAACCACCACACAACCAGCCACATACACACAAACCCAACGTCCCCACACCACCATACACACCACCTACAACACAACACCCCAAGCCCCACACCACCACCACCACCACCAACACACCACACCAAACGCCACACAACCACCACCCCCGCCACCACGAGACAGACACCAACGGCCCCACACCCACCACCACCACCACCACACGACACACACACACAACGCCCCACACCACCACCACCACTCACCACCACTACACACACAACGACCCACACCACCAACCAACCACCACCATCGCACGACGCACACACACACAAACCGCCCCACACCAACGCCCGGACACCTACACCACACACAGCACCCACACACAGCACACAAAACAGCACACACACACACCAAACACACACAGCAACACACACAACACACACACACACCCAACGCCCACACCCAACCAACAACAGCCAACCACCACCACACGACACACCAACGCCCCACAACACCACAAAAACACCACCACGACAGCACACACAACACCAACGCCCCACACCAACGCCCACAACACCACCACACACACACACACACCACACAACACACAACAGCAACCAGCGCCCCACAACAACCACCACCACCACCACCACAACAAACCAAAAGCCCCCCAATACAAACCACACCAACACCACACACACACACACACCAACGCCCCACAACCACCACCACCAAAGCCCACACCACCACCCACCCACCCACACACACAACACCAACGCCCCCTCCCTACCACCACCACCAAACCGACCACACACACACACACACCAATGCCCAACACACCACCACATACGCCCACACCACCACCACCACCACCACACACCACCTACCACCACCACCACACACACCACAAAGTCTCCCACACCACCCAGGAAGCAACACCACACGCACGCACAGAACAAAACGCCCCACACCCAATCCACCACCACCACCACCACCACCACCACCACAACACCAAACGCCACACACCACCACAAACACACAAAAGCCCCACACACTCACACCAAAACACACAACACACAACACACACAACTCCCCACACCACCACCACCACACCACCACCACCCCCCACCATGCGCAGCAGGATTTTGCAACACTCCATAACGGGAGTCAGTTGGGAGGTGGTCAGCCAAAATTTGCGGAGGGGAGAGATATGCAGTCTTCACTCAGGTAGGATTGTTGTGGGTGTGTTTGCCCTCTTAGGTTGGGAGGGGAAAGGATCTGAGTGGTTTGGGGTGGGTGCGGGACAGGTGGGGGGGCGCGGTGTGGGGGGGGGGAGGGGGAGGGATGTGTATTTGGGGTGGTCCCGCCATTGACGGGGAAGGAGAGATGCAGTCTTCACTTTAGGTTTAGGATGTTTGCGTGTAGGGGGTGGGGTGGTTGTGTTGTGTGTGTGTGTGGGTTGTGATTGTGTGTGTGGGAGGGGGGGGGGGGGGGAGGTGTGTTGGGGTGGTCCCGCCATTGTCGGAGAGGAGAGCTGCAGTCTTCACTTAGCGTAGGATGTTTGTGTGTATGGGGGTGGTTGTGGTTGTGTGTGTGTGGGGGTGGGGCGGGGTGGGGGGGGGGGGGGGGGGAGGGGATAATTGTGTTTGGGGGTGTGGTCACGCCATTGTCGGGGAGGAAGGAGAGCTGCAGTTTCACTTAACGTAGGATGTTGTTGTTGATGGGCGGTGGTTTGGTTGTGTGTGTGTGTGTGTGGGGGGGGGGGGGGTTGTGTTTGGGGTTGGTCAGCCATTGTCGGGGGAAGAGGAAAGGGGAGAGCGGAAGTCTTCCAATTAAAGTAGGATGTTTGGTGGGTAGTGGGGTGGGTGTGTGTGGTTGTGTGATGGTGGGGTGTAGGGGGGGGGGGGCGGGGGGGGAGGGGGGGGGGGGGGGGGGGGGGGGGGGGGGGGGGGGGGGGGGGGGGGGGGGGGGTCCCGCCATTGTCGGGGAGGGATTGCTGCCGTAGTCACTTAGCGCGTAGCGATGTTTGTGTGTATGGGGGTGGTTGGGTTGTGTGTGCTTGCCTGCGTGGCACGGGGAAGGGGGGGGGGGGGGGAGAGGGGGGGGGGGAGGGGGGATGGGGAGGGGGGATGTGTTTGGGGTTTGGTACCGCCCATTGCGGGGGGAAGGAGAGCTGCAGTCTTAACTTAACGTAGGAGGTTTGTGGTGTATGGGGGGGGTAGTGGTTGTGTGGTTGTGTGTGTATGTGGGGGGGGGGGGGGGGTGGCGTTTGGGGTGGTCCCGACAATGGTAGGGGAGGAGAGCTGAAGTCTTCACGTAGGTAGGATGTTATGTGTGGTATGGGGGGGTTTGTGGTTGTGTTGTGATTTGTGGTGGTGTTGGGGGGGGGGGGGGATGTGTTTGGGGTTGTCCCGCCATGTCGGGGAAAGGAGAGCTGCAGTATTCAATTGACGTGAGAATGTTTGTGTGGATGGGGGTGGTGTGGTGGGGTGTGTGTGTGTGTGTGGTGGGGGGGGGGGGGGGGGGGGGGGGGGATTGTGTTTGTAGGGTCGGTTCCCGCCAGTGTCGGGGAAGGGAAGGGAAGCTGCAAGTCTTCACTAGCGTAGGATGTTTGTGTGTATGGGGGTGGTGGGTTGTGGGTGTGTGTTGTCGGTGTTGGGTGTGTGGGGAGGGGACTATGTTGGGGGGGTTCCCGCCATTTGTCGGGGGGAAGGAGAGCTTTGCAGTCTTTACTTAACGTTAGGGATGATTGTGTGTATGGGGGGGTGGTTGTTGGTGTGGTGTGTGTGTGTGTGTGGGGGGGGGGGGGGGGGGGGGGGGGGGGGGGGGGGTTCCCGCCATTGTCGGGGAGGGAGAGGCTTCAGTTTCATTAACGTAGGAGATTTGTGTGTATGGGGGTGGTTTTGTTGTGTGGTGTTCTGTGGGGGGGGGTGGGGGGGGGGGGGGGGGTGGGGGTCCGCCAGTGTGGGGAAGGAGAGCTGCAGTCTTCCTACTTAAGCGTAGGATGTTTGGTGTTATGGGGGTTTGTTGGTTTGTGGTTGTGTGTGGTGTCGTGTGTGCGTGTGGTGGGGGGGATGTGTTTGGGGTGGTCCCGCCATTGTCGGGGAAGGAGAGCTGCAGTCTTCACTTAGCGTAGGATGTTTGTGTGTATGGGGGGTTGTGGTGTGTGTGTGTGGTGTGTGGTGGGGGAGGGGGGGGGGGGGGGGGGGAGGCTGCGGGGGGGGGGGGGGGATGGAGGGGGAGGGTTGGGGTGGGTCCCGCCCATTGTCGGGGAAGGAGAGTGCAGTATTCCTTAGCGTAGGATGTTTGTGTGTAGGGGAGGTGGGTGGTTGGTGTGGGTGGGTGGGGGGGTGAGGTGGGTGGGGGGGATGCATGTTTGGGGTGGATCCCGCCATTGTCGGGGCAGGAGAGCTGCAGTCTTTCACTTGCGTTAGGATGTTTGTGTGTATGGGGGGGGTTTGGGTTGGTGTGGGAGTGTGTGGACTGGGTGGGCTGTGGGTGTGGGTGTGGGTTGTGCGTGTGGGGCGGGGCGGGGGGGGGGTCCGCCTTGTAGGGGGCGAGAGCTGCAAGTCTTTCACTATAAACGTAGGATGTTGTGTGTGGGGGGGTGTGGGGGCGGCTGCGGTGGGTGTGTGTGGTAGGGGAAGCGTGGGGGGAGGGGTGGGGGTTGGGGGGAGGTGGGGGTAAAGAAATCTGTAGGAGGGAAGAGATGAAGTTATTAAAATTTAAGTAGGTTTTTGTTGTATGGTGGTGGGGTGGTGGTGTGTGTTTTGTGTTGGTGTTGTTTGTGTGTGTGTGTGGTGTAGTGTTGTGTGTGGGGGGGGCGGGGGGAGGTTGGGAGGCGGGGGGGGGGTTGTGGGGGGGGGGGGGCATTGTTTGGAGGGGGAGCTCTTCAATAAGATAGGATTGTGGGTGTGTGTGGTGAGTGGGTGGGTGTGTGGGGGGGGGGGGGGCAGCGCAGAAGTGTGGTGTTTTGCTGAAGGCCCTACGTGAGCACATGGCACCCACACCTTACACCCACACCCCAACACCACCCAGGCACACAACACACACAACCACAGACCACACAACAATGCAAGCCCCCCATCCCCACCCCACCACCCCCACCACCCACCACTCCCACACACACATACTGTGCAGGTGGTTTGCCAGCAAAGCTCTGGCATTGTTTACCAAGTGGCACCAGCCTTTCATGAAGAAAGAACCCAACTCTGGTTGATGCGGAGTGTTTGGTTTCTTGGTGTGTTGTTGGACGTGTGGTTTTTTGCTGTTAGTAACGAGAACGCCTGGTCAGCTCCGGACTTGATTGCGTGAGTGTTTGGTTTCTTTGGTGTGTGTGTTGGACTGTTGCTGTTAGTAACGAGAACGCCTGGTCAGCTCCGGACTTGATTGCGTGAGTGTTTGGTTTCTTCCGGTGTGTGTGTTGGACTGTTGCTGTTAGTAACGAGAACGCCTGGTCAGCTCCGGATTTGATTGCGTGAGTGTTTGGTTTGTTTTTGTGCGTGTGTGTGTGTGTGTTGGACTGCTGTACTAGGCTTGTGTGGGTGGGTGGGTAGGCAGAGGCAGCAGGAAGGGTACGTCTCAAACTCATGGCTAGAAAGAGGTGGATGAATAACCTTATTCAGTGAGTGGGGGGAAGCTAGTACCCACAAGCCAGATCTCCTCGGGTTTAGGTTATAGGGTTTAGGGTGTAGGGTATAGGAGATCTGGCTTGTGTGTACTAGCACCCCCCCTCCTATTCAGTGAGACCAGATAGATCATTGATGGCTAGAATGAGGTGAATGGTTATCGTTAGTAATGAGAACGCCTGGTCAACTCTGTTCCGGACTTGATTGCGTGAGTGTTTGGTTTCTTCCGGTGTGTGTAGTGGGCTGCTGCTGTACTAGGCTTGTGTCGGTGGGTGGGTGGGCAGAGGCAGCAGGAAGGGTACGTCGCAAACTCATGGCTAGAAAGAGGTGGATGAATAACCTTATCCAGTGAGACCAGATAGGTCATTGATGGCTAACATGAGGTGAATGGTTTATCGTGAGTAAGAGAAGTGGAGGGTAATCTGGACTGCATGCGTGAGTGTTTGGTTTCTTCCGTTGTGTGTGTGTGGCTGCCAGCTGTTCTGGCTTGTATGGGTGGGCGGGGGGGGGTTGCGGCTGAGGTGAATGGTTATCGTTAGTAATGAGAATGTATGGTCAACTCTGGACTTGCATGCGTGAGTGTTTGGTTTCTTCCGTTGTGTGTGGTGGGCTGCAGCTGTACTAGGCTTGTATGGGTGGGTGGGGGGGTGTGCGTGGGGGTGCACGAATCGAATAGTAAGTCGCAAACTCCATGACTACCATGAGGGGAATGCTTGACCTTATTCAGTGAGACCAGGTGTATCATGAGGGTTTGGCTAGGGTCGGCTATATTTATATAATATTAGTGATGAATAAATTATATAATATTATATAATATTAGTGAATGAATAAGATTATATAATATTATATAATATTAGTGAATGAATAAGATTATATAATATTATATAATATTAGTCGGACGAGCCGTCTCACCAGAATCTCAAATTTATTTGAAAAACTAATATTATTGTGACACCATAATAATATAAGTTAATATTAGTTTTTCAAACACTACTATTAGTTGCCGTTCCCTATTGATGGCTACCATGAGGTGAATGCTTAACCTTATTCAGTTAAACCAGTTAGACCTTATGTAGTTAGACCAGTTAGATCATTGATGGCTAACATGAGGTGAATGGTTATCGTTAGTAATGAGAACGTCCGGTCAACTCTGGACTTGCGTGCGTGAGTGTTTGGTTTCTTCCGGAGTTTGTGTTGGACTGTTGCTGTTAGTAATGAGAACACAGATAAGCCGACAGATAAGCTGTCAGATAAGCAGGTCTCTGGAGGTCGTTTTCTCACTTGTTTTCTCACTTGTTGAGTGAGCGTGTCCTTTTACTTTTCTACCTAGGTCTGAAAGTGTTATTATCTGGGAGCTTTGTTTTGAGCCTCTTCATTACAGCCGCCAGATAAGCCGACAGGTAAGCCGACAGATAAGCAGGTATCTGGAGGTCGTTTCCTCACTCCTTTACTAGTTGAGTGAGCATGTACTTTGACTGTTCTACCTGAAAGTGTTATTATCTGGGAGGTTAGTTTTGAGCCTCTTCATTACAGCCGCCAGACAAGCCACAAGATAAGCAGGTCTCTGTTGGACATTTTCTCACAGCTGAATTAGTTGAGTTAGCGGGTCTCGTATGCCTATTTGTCTACCTAGGTCTGAGAGTGTCATTATCTGGGAGGTTTGTTTTGAGTCTCTTCATACCAGCCGCCAGGTAAGCCGACAGGTAAGCCGACAGATAAGCCACCAGAGAAGCAGGTCTCTGTTGGTCGTTTTCTCACAAAAACAGAACTAGTTTAGTTAGCGGGTCTCTTACGCCTGTGTGTAAACGTAGGTCTGAGAGTCTCATTATCTGGGAGGTTTATTTTGAGCCTCTTCATTACAGCCGCTAGAGAGGCCGACTGATAAGCAGGTCTCTGGAGGTCGTTTTCTCACAAGAACTGAACTAGTTGAGTTAGCGGGTCTCTTACGCCTATGTGTCTGCCTAGGTCTGAGGGTGCTATTATCTGGGACGTTTGTTGTGAGCCTCTTCATTACAGCCGCTAGAGAAGCTGACTGATAAGCAGGTCTCTGGAGGTCGTTTTCTCACTCCTTTACTATGTACGTGAGCGTGTCCTCTTACTTTTTGGCGCTGCCCCCCCTTCTGGGAAGCGTGAGCCCCCAGGGTCACCTTGTTGTCTGTTTGCTTGTGCGACCGACGTTGGTTTGTGCGACCGACGCGAAGCCTGACATGTCAGCCAACTGTCTTGTAAGAAAGTGGCTTCGGTCAGCTCGATTCTGTTGCCACCTGTCGCTCTGATAACACTCTCAGCAAATTGTCCACATCGCTTGTGACGCGGCCTAGGACTTGTCTCCCTAGGACTTGTCTCCCTAGGTCTGAGAGCAAGGTACTACATTTTGTCAAATTGTTTAGCGCTTAAAGCGCCCATTTTGTCAAATTGGTCAGCGCTTTTTAGTGCAAAAAGCGCAAAAACTGCTCGCTGCGCCCACAGTGGGTTGAAAAAACTGCACGAAACGCGCAGAGGGGCTCAAAAAGGCAGCGCGGCACCGCACTGCTGCGCGCGTTGAGTAATACCCTGTCTGAAAGTGCAATCTCCTAGAAGGTCTGTTTGAGTCTCCTAGCCCCTTTCAGTGATATTCATTGGTCTAGTGGCAGACCAAATCACTTTGAGGATGAGAGGGGGGTTCGATCCCCTTCGTCGCTCTTGGCGTTGCAGGTGTTTGTCAACGCGATGGGGGGGTAGCTTGTCCAGTTGAGTAGAAACGACCCTCCCTCCCGCGTACAACGGCTCCCATTAACAACAGTGCCCCACAGTCGTTATCATTCCTTTGAGTCTCCTCACTTCCACTTCCAACCTACCAACCCTCCCCCTCCCCTCCCCCCCCCCCCCCCTCCCTCCCATCTCCCCTGCCCCCCTCCCCCTCCCCTCCCCTCCCCCTCCCCTCCCCCTCCCTCCCCCTCCCCCTCCCCCTCACCCCCTCCCCCTCCCCTCCCCTCCCCTCACAACCACCTCCATCCCGTCCCTCCCTTCCCACCCACACCCTATCCCCCACCCACACCCCCCCTCCACCCCTTCCACTTCCCTCCCCCCCCCGCCCTTCCCCCCCCTCACCTCCACCCACACTGTATCCACCCACCTTCCCACCTTACCTTCCTCCCCACCCTCCCACCCCGTTCACCACCCCAATCCTCACCCCCCCACCCCTTCCCCCCCCTCACCCCCACCCCACCTTCCCCCCTCCCCTCCCCATCCACCCTCCACTCCTTCCCACCCCACCTTCCCTCACCCCCACCCTTTTCCACCCCACCTTCCCTCATCCCCACCCTTTCCACCCCCCTTCCCTCACCCCCCCCCTTCCTCCCCTCACCCCCACTTTGTCTGCTTCATGTAGTGCCTTGAGGAATGATGCGTCCTTCAAGCTGACCTACTACTACGGACGAACCGGCATCATTGACCCCAACACCGTGGTAAGAACTTGGCTTGGCCACATACGTATGCGTGGTAAGAACTTGGCTTGGCATCGACCCCAACACCGTGGTTAGAACTTGGCTTGGCCACATACGTATGCGTGGTAAGAACTTGGCTTGGCATCGACCCCAACACCTTTGTTAGAACTTGGCTTGGCCACATACGTAGGCGTGGTAAGAACTTGGCTTGGCATCAACCCCAACACCGTGGTGAGAACTTGTCTTGGCCACATACGTATGCGTGGTAAGAACTTGGCTTGGCCACGTATGAATGCGTGGTAAGAACGTGGCTTGGCCACATACGTATGCGTGGTAAGAACTTGGCTTGGCCACATACGAATGCGTGGTAAGAACTTGGCTTGGCCACATACGAATGCGTGGTAAGAACTTGGCTTGGCCACATACGTATGGGTAGTAAGAACTTGGCTTGGCCACATGTGTATGCGTGGTAAGAACTTGGCTTGGCCACATACATATGCGTGGTAAGAACTTGGCTTGGCATCGACCCCAACACTGTCGTGAGAACTTGACTTGGCCCAATGGTTTCAGTGCGGGCGCATCTTATATTTGGGTGGTGCAGATACATGGCAGAACCATTGTCGGTAGTTGGTGTGGGTACCCCCCCCCACACACACACACCCAAACTCCCAACCCCGACCCCCCAACCCAAATCCTCACCCAAACCCCCCCACCCCTTCACCCCCCCCACCCTCCCCAACACCCCAATCCCCCCCACCCTACAACCCTTCAACCCCCCAACCCCCCCACTCCAACCACACACACCAACCCCTCAACCCTTCACCCCCCCCACACACACACCAATCCCCCAAACCCCTCTCAACCCCACAACCTCACCCCCCCCATTCACCCCCCCAAACTGCTAGTGTGTACCACACGCTCTTCTGTACGTCACCGACAAGATGGCTACCCCCTGAACTGTAACAAATATACATTGTGTATGCAGATGGTGTTGGTCCATACCATAATATGATGATATGAGCATGGTAGAGGTAGCAAACAAACACTTGCCCCAATCCCCCCCCCCAACACCCAACCCCACACCCCACCCCACCCCACCACCAACCCACCAACCCATCTAACCCCATAACCCCTCCCCCAACCCACCAACCCCTTAAACCCACCCAACCCCTTAAACCCACCCAACCCCTTAAACCCCACCACCACCCAACCCCTTAAACCCACCCAACCCCCACTCCTTCAACCCCCCCCAACCCTTAAAACCCCTAACCCCTTCAACCCCCCAACCCCGTCAACCCCCCAACCTCTCAACCCCTTCAACTCCCACCCCCAACCCCGTCAACCCCCCCAACCACTTCAACCCACCCACCATCCCCCTAACCCCCAACCCCTTCACCCAGCACCCAACACCCAACACCCAACCCAACCCCTCCCCCAACCCCCACCAACCCTTCACGCCTTCCCAAACTACAGATTGGACACCCCAGTGCTCTTCTGTACACCACCGTCAAGATGGGCGTGTCCGTTTCTAACCTTGGACCCGAGGATTCCAGGGCTACTGGGCTTGCCTCCCCTTCTGCCACTAGCAGGCGTACCGCCAACAAACAAAGAAAGAGGGCCCCAGGGAGCAAGCAGGTAAGTGTTACTACTGGGTCATCTTACCTTACCTTACCTTACCTTACCTTACCTTACCTTACCTTGCATTACCTTACCTTACCTTACCTTACATTACCTTACCTTTTCTTACCTTACTTACCTTACTCTTACTTACCTTACCTTACCTTACATTACCTTACCTTACCTTCTACATTACCTTACCTTCCTTACCTTACATTACCTTACCTACCTTACCTTACATTACTTACCTTACCTAACATTTACATACCTACCTTACCTTATACTTCCTTACCTTACCTTACATTACCTTACATTACCTTACATACCTTACCCCTTAACCTTACCTTACCCTTACCTTCCTTACATCACCTTACTTACCTTACCTATACTACCTTACCTTACCTATTACTTACCTTACCTAACATTACCTACCTACTTACATTACATTCCTACCTTACCTTACATTCCTTACCTTCATTACCTTACCTTACTTACATTACTTACATACTTACCTTACATTACCTTACTACTCTTACCTTACAATTACCCTTACCTTACCTTCGACTATGACCTTACCTTACCTTACCTTACCTTACCTTACCTTACCTTACCTTATTACCTTACCTTACCTTACATTACCTTACCTACATTACCTTACCTTCACCTTACACTTACCTTACCTTACCTTACCTTACCTTAACCTTACATTACATTACCTTACCTTACCTTACACCTTACCTTACCTATTACATACCTTACCTTACCTTACCTTACTTACCTTACATTACCTTACATTACCTTACCTTACTACTTACCTTACCTTACCTTACATTACTTCCTTACTTACCTTACATTAACTGATTCCTTACATCCTTACATACCGACCTTACCTTACCTTCTTACCTGCCATTACCTACTACCTTATACCTTAACCTTACATTACCTTCCTTACCTTACCTTACATTACCTTACCTTCCAGACCTTACTCTTTACCTTACATTACTTACATTACATTACAATTACTTACATTACCTTACATTACCTTCCTTACAGTACTTCCTTACTGTACATTACATTACCTTACATTACCTTACATTACCTTACATTCCACTTACATAATTACATTACATATTTCATTACCTACCTTCCAGTTCCTTACCTTACCTATACCTATTACATTACTTACATATACCTTACCTTACCTTACATTACATTACTACCTTACTTACCTTACATTTCCTTACTTACCTTACCTCTTACCTTACCTTACCTTTCCTTACATTACCTTCCTTACCTTACTACCTATACCTACCTTACCTACTTCTTACGTACTATTCCCTTACCTTACCTTACCTTACCTTAACCTTACCTTACCTTCCTTACCTTACCTTACCTTACATTACCTTACCTTACCTTACCTTACATTACCTACTTCCTTCCTTACATTACCTACCTTACGCTTACCTTACTGACCTTACCTTACCTACCTTATACTTACCTTACCTTACATTACATACCTTACCTTACCTTACATTACATTACATTCCCTTACCTTACCTTACCTTACCACATTACATTACATTACCTTACCTTACCTTACCTTACCTTACCTTACCTTACCTTACCTTACATTACCTTACTTACCTACATTACATTACCTTCCTTACAATTCCTTACCTTACCTTACCTTACATTACCTTACTTACCTTCCTATACCTTACCTTACCTTACCTTACATTACATACCTTACCTACATTACAATACCTTACCTTACCTTACCTTACCTTACATTACCTAACCTTACCTTACCTACTTACCTACTTAACTTAACTTACTTACCTAACCTTCTTACCTTACTACATTACCTTACCTACCTTACCTTACATTACTTAACATGACCTTACCTTACCTTACTTCCGTTACCTTACCTTACCTTACATTGAACTTACATTAACCTTACATTACCTTAGATTACCTTACATTACCTTACCTTACCTTACCCTACCTACATTACATACATTACATTACATCACATTACCTACCTTACCTTACCTTACAGTCCTTAACTTACTTACCTTACCTTATCTTCTTACCTTACTTTACCTTACCTACCTTACCTTACTTACTCCACCTTACATTACATTACATACCTTACCTACACTTACCTTACCTTACATTACCTTACCTTACCTTACATACATTACATTACCTTACATTACCTTACCTGACTGACTTGACCTGACCTGACCTGACCTGACTGACCTGACCTTACATTACGACCTGACTCTGACCTGACCTGACCTGAGTCGGGTGGGGGTGCAGCAGAATCGAATGTAGAGTCGCAAACTCATGATCCCATGAGGGGAATGCTTGACCTTATTCAGTGAGACCAGGTGATCATTGATGGCTAGGGGTCGGCTATGTTATATAATATTAGTGAATGAATAAGGATTATATAATTATTATAAATATTAGTGAATGAATAAGATTATATATATTTATTAATATGTGATGATAAGATTATATAATATTATAATATGTCGGACGAGCGTCTCTCACCAGAATCTCCATTTATTTGAAAAAAACTATATTATTGTGACCACCATAAATATAATATATAGTTATTGTTTTTAAACACTACTATTATTTGCCGTTCCCTATTGTGGCTACATGAGGTGAATGCTTAACCTTATTCAGTTAAACCAGTTAGACCTTATGTAGTTAGACCCGTTAGTCATTGATGGCTAACATGAGGTGATGGTTATCGTTAGTATGATAGAAAGTCCGGTCAATCTGGACTTGCGTGGTGCGTGTTTGGTTTCTTCCGGAGTTTTTGTTGGACTGTTGCTGTTAGTAATGAGAACACAGATAAGCCGACGTAAGCTGTCAGATAAGCAGGTCTCTGGAGGTTCGTTTTCTCACTTGTTTTCTCACTTGTTGAGTGAGCGTGTCCTTTTACTTTTCTACCTAGGTCTGAAAGTGTTATTATCTGGGAGCTTTGTTTTGAGCCTCTTCATTACAGCCGCCAGATAAGCCGACAGGTAAGCCGACAGATAAGCAGGTATCTGGAGGTCGTTTCCTCACTCCTTTACTAGTTGAGTGAGCATGTACTTTGACTGTTCTACCTGAAAGTGTTATTATCTGGGAGGTTAGTTTTGAGCCTCTTCATTACAGCCGCCAGACAAGCCACAAGATAAGCAGGTCTCTGTTGGACATTTTCTCACAGCTGAATTAGTTGAGTTAGCGGGTCTCGTATGCCTATTTGTCTACCTAGGTCTGAGAGTGTCATTATCTGGGAGGTTTGTTTTGAGTCTCTTCATACCAGCCGCCAGGTAAGAAGCAAGGTAAGACGACAGATAAGACCAGAGAAGCAGGTTCTGTGGTCGTTTTTCAAAAACAGAACTAGTTTAGTTAGCGGGTCTCTTACGCTGTGTGTAAACGTAGGTCTGAGAGTCTATTATCTGGGAGGTTTATTTGAGCCTCTTCATTACAGCCGCTAGGAGGGCCGACTGATAAGCAGGTTCTGAGGTCGTTTTCTCACAAGAACTGAACTAGTTGAGTTAGGGGTTCTCTACGACCTATGTGTCTGCTAGTTGAGGGGTGCTATTATCTGGGCTTTGTTGTGAGCCTCTTCATTACAGCCGCTAGAGAAGCTGACTGATAAGCAGGTCTCTGGAGGTCGTTTTCTCACTCCTTTACTATGTACGTGAGCGTGTCCTCTTACTTTTTGGCGCTGCCCCCCCTTCTGGGAAGCGTGAGCCCCCAGGGTCACCTTGTTGTCTGTTTGCTTGTGCGACCGACGTTGGTTTGTGCGAACGACGCGAAGCCTGACATGTCAGCCAATCTCTTGTAAGAAAGTGGCTTCGGTCAGCTCGATTCTGTTGCCACCTGTCGCTCTGATAAACACTCTCAGAAATTGTCCACATGCTTGTGACGCGGCCTAGGACTGTCTCCTCGGACTTGTCTCCCTAGGTCTGAGAGCAGGTACTACATTTGTCAAATGTTTCGGCTTAAAGCGCCCATTTTGTCAAATTGGTCAGCGCTTTTTTAGTGCCAAAAGCGCAAAAAACTGCTCGCGCGCCCACAGGGGTTGAAAAAACTGCACGAAACGCGCAGAGGGGTCTAAAAAAGGCGCGCGGCACCGCACTGCTGCGCGCGTTGAGTAATACCCTGTCTGAAAGTGCAATCTCCTAGAAGGGCGTGTTTGAGGCCTAGCCCTAAGTTCCGAGATATGGGTCAAGTGGTCTTGGCAGACCAATACGGGGACTTTGAGGAGTGGAGAGGAGTCAAGGGGTTGATTCTGAGGGGGGGTGTGTGGCGTGGGAAACAGGGGTAGATTGGGAGTGCGCGAGTGTGTAGCTTCAGAAGAGGTAGAAGACGTAACTCCCGTCCGGAAGGACATAACAACGGAAAAACAATGGCAGCCGCGGATCATACCTGAGGTGGGAAAGCAGAAATTCCCCTAAGACCAAATCAAATTCTGCAAACTTTTCCAACAAAACCAACCTACCACACCCAAAAAAACCGAACCCCTAAAAACCTACCCCCTGAAAAACCCACTACAAAACCTCCTCCTTCCCCTCCTCCACCCTCCCCCCCCCCTCACCCCCCACTCCACCTCCCCCCCCCTCCCCACCTCGCCTAAACCCTCCCCTCCCCCCCCCCTCCACCCTCCCCCCGAAGACACCCCCCTCCCCGATCACACCTCCCTCCTTCCCTCCCACCCCGGAGACAACGACCTCCATCCCGCAACACTTCTTCCCACCCAAGAAACATATCCCCACCATCCACCACCTATGCCAAACGATACCCTTCCCCCCCCCCGCAGACCTTTTCCCCCATACCAACATCCACCCTCAGGATCCACCAAGCCTGCCACACCAACCTTCTCCACCCACCCATCCCACCCCGTTCCACAACGCCAAATTCCACTCCCCCCCGCCCTTCCCCCCCCTCACTACCCTACACGTATCCACCACCTTCCCCTTACCTCCTCCCCACCCTCCCACCCGTTCCACCCCAACCCTCACCCCCACCCCTTCCCCCCCCACCCCCACCCCCACCTTCCCCCTCTCCCCCCCCATCCACCCTCCACTCCTTCCCACCCCACCTTCCTCAC
Source organism: Chlamydomonas sp. ICE-L (assembly GCA_013435795.1). NCBI lineage: Eukaryota > Viridiplantae > Chlorophyta > Chlorophyceae > Chlamydomonadales > Chlamydomonadaceae > Chlamydomonas > Chlamydomonas sp. ICE-L. Next base: position 9,537,020 of record JACBWV010000099.1, on the reverse strand, counting down.
CCCACCCTTTCACCCCACCTTCCCTCATCCCCACCCTTTCCACCCCACCTTCCCTACCCCACCCTTCCCCCTCACCCCCACTTTGTCTGTTCATGTAGTGCCTTGAGGAATGATGCGTCCTTCAAGCTGACCCTACTACTACGGACGAACCGGCTTCATTGACCCCACACCGTGGTAAGAACTTGGCTTGGCCACATACGTATGCGTGGTAAGAACTTGGCTTGGCATCGACCCCCAACACCGTGGTTGAACTGGCTTGGCCACATCGTATGCGTTGTAAGAACTTGGCTTGGCATCGACCCCAAACACCTTTGTTGAACTTGGCTTGGCCACATACGTAGGCGTGGTAAGAACTTGGCTTGGCATCAACCCCAACACCGTGGTGGAACTTGTCTTGGCCCACATCGTATGCGTGGTAAGAACTTGGCTTGGCCACGTATGAATGCGTGGTAAGAACTGGCTTGGCCACCATACGTATGCGTGGTAAGAACTTGGCTTGGCCACATAACGATGCGTGGTAAGAAACTTGGCTTGGCCACAATACGAATGCGTGGTAAGAACTTGGCCTTGGCCACACGTATGGGTAGTAAGCTTGGCTTGGCCACATTGTAGCGTGGTAAGAACTTGGCTGTGCCACAACATAGCGGGGAGAAACTGGGGATCGACCCAACACTGCGTGAGAACTTGACTTGGCCCAATGGTTTCAGGGCGGGCGGCATCAATTGGGGGGTGCAGATACATGGCAGAAACCATTGTCGGTAGTTGGTGGGGACCCCCCCCCACACACACACACCCAAACCCAACCCCGACCCCCCAACCCAAACCACCCAAAAACCCCCCACCCCAACCCCCCCACCTCCCAACACCCCAACCCCACCCACCCCAACCCTTCAACCCCCACAACCCCCCCAACCAACCACACACACCAACCCCTCAACCCTTCACCCCCCCACACACCACACCAATCCCCCCAAACCCCTTCAACCCCCACAACCCTTTCACCCCCCCCAAACTGCATAGTGGTGACCACAGCGCTCTCTGTACGTCACCGACAAGATGGCTACCCCCTGAACTGTAACAAAAAACGGATGCAGAGGGTGGCCATACCAATATGAGAGAGGAGGGCAGGAGAGAGACAAACAACACTTGCCCCAACACCCCCCCAACCCCAAACCCCACCCCCGCCCAACCCACCAACCCACCAACCAGCTAACCCCAAACCCCCCCAAACCAACCCCAACCACCCAACCCCTAAACCCACCCAACCCCTAAACCCCCACACCACCCAACCCCTAAACCCACCCAACCAACCAACCCCCCCACCAACCCCTAAACCCCAAACCCTCAACCCCCCAACCCCGCACCCCCCAACCCTCAACCCCTCACCCCCAACCCCGTCAACCCCCCCCAACCACAACCCACCACCAACCCCCTAACCCCCCAACCCTTCACCCAGCACCCAACACCCCAACACCCAACCCAACAACCCCCCCAACCCCACCCAACCCTCACGCCTTCCCAAACTACAGATTGGACACCCCAGTGCTCTTCTGTACACCACCGTCAAGATGGGCGTGTCGTTTCTAACCTTGGACCCGAGGATTCCAGGGCTACTGGGCTGCCTCCCCTTCTGCCACTAGCAGGCGACGCCAACAAACAAAGAAAGAGGGCCCCAGGGAGCAAGCGGTGAAGGGTGTCGACTGGGGCAGCGGGATCCGGACCCGACCGGACGGACCGACCTGACCGGACCGCAAGGACCGGACCGGACCGACCCGGACAGGACCGGACCGGGGGGACCGACCGACCGGACCGACGGCCGGACCGTGACGGACATGCCGACAGGACGGACTCAGGTACCGGACCGGACCGACCGACGGACCGGACCTACGGAATCAGGACAGGACCGGACCGGACCGACAGGACCGGACCGCAGGACCGGACCGGACAGGACCGGACCGACGGACCGGACAGGACCGACAGGACCGGACCGGCGACCGCGACCGGACGCGGACGGACAGACCGACCGGACGGACCCGACAGGACGACCGGACCGGACAGGACCGGACCTGGACCGGAACGACCGGACACGGACCGGACCGGACAGGACCGTACCGGACCGGACAGGACGGACGACAGGACCGGACCGGACCGGACAGTACGCAGGACAGACCGCGACAGGACCGGACCGGACCGGACCGGACAGGACCGGACGGGGACGCAAGGACCGGACCGGGAACCGGACCGGACAGGACAGGCCGGACCGGACCGGACCGACCGGACCGGACCGGACAGGACCGGACACCGGACAGGACCGGACCGGACAGACCGGACCGACGGCAGGACCGGACCGGACCGGACAGGACCGGACAGGACCGGACCGACCGGACCAGGACCGGACAGACAGGACCGGACCGACCGGACCGGACCGGACCGGACAGGACCGACAGGACCGGACCACCGAAAGGACGGACCGGACCGACAGGACAGGACGGACAGGACCGGACAGGGACCGGACCGGACCGGACCGACCGACAGGACCCGACCGGACCGACCAAAGGACCGGACGGACGGACCGGACAGGACCGGACCGGACAGGACCGGACACGGACAGGGACCGGACGGACGGACCGACAGGACCGGACTCCGGCACAGGACCGGAGCTGACCGGCCGACCGGACAGGACAGGACTGACCAGGGACCAGGACCGGACCGGACCCGGACCGACAGGACACGGACCGGACGAAGGACAGGACCGGACAGGACAGGAGACAGGACCGGACCAGGGGACCCGGACAGGCAGGACAGGGACACGGACGCGGGACCGGAACCGGACCGGCCAGGACCGGACCGGACCGGACCGACGGACCGGACCGGACCGGACCGGACAGGACCGGACCGGACCGGACCGGACAGGACAGGACCGGACAGGAACCGGACAGACCGGACCAGGACCCGGACCGGACCGGACCGGGCCGGACAGGACGGACCGGACGGACCGGAACCGGACCGGACCGGACGAACGGGAAGGACCGGACCGGGACGGACCGGACCGGAACCGACCGGGACCGGGACCGGACCGGAACGGACCGGACCGGACCGGACAGGACAGACCGGACCTGGACGACCCCTTGGACAAGGAAACCCGGGACCTGCCCGAGGACCGGACAGGGACAGGACAGGACGGACGGACCGGACCGACCGACCGGACAGGACCGGACGACCGGTTCGGACCAGACCGGGAACGCGTCGGACCGACAAGTGACATGGACGGACTTCAGACCGGGACGGACCGTGACTCGGAAGTACCAGGACAACACGACTCGACCTTGACCGGACGCGGCCGAATGACAGAACGCCTCAGGACGAACACGGACCGACCGGCGACCGGACAGGACCCCCGGACGGACAGACCGGACGGAAGGATAGGAGAGACGACCGGACGGACCGGACCGGACCGGGACACGGACAGGTACCGGACCGGACCGGACAGGGACCTGGCAGGACCGGAAGCGAACCGAACTGTAATCGGACTCGGACCGGACCCGAAACGGAAACCGGAACGGAACCGGTAAGGAAGGACTGACTGAGCCGGGACCGGGAACGTACAGACGGACCGGAGGAACGGACAGAAGACTAGGACATGATCCGGTTAGCCTCGACAAGGTCCGGACAGGACAGGACCGCGACCGGACCAGGAACTGACAGGCGCGTAGCAGGACGGAGAGTTATTCGACAGGACCGGACAGGGACCGTATGACGGACCAGACTAGCATACAGACTGACCTATCCGGACCGGCGGACAGTGACCTGTACCGGAGGCCGGACTTACCGGAGTTCGGACCTGACCTTACGACCTCGACCTTACCTTAAACATCCATACCGGACCTGACAGGTACAGGTAATGACCTACTTAACTATACCTTCTACCTTACACTTACCTAATACCTTACCTTACTTACATTACATTACCTTACATTTACCTTACCTGTACTGATTGACTTGACTTGACCTGACCCTGAGACCTGACTATGACCTTACATTTACGACCTGACCAGACGCTGACTGACCTGACCTGAGACCTGACTCTGACACTGGAACTGACCCCAAAATCACTTGCGCCCTGACCTGACCTGACCTGACCTGACCTGACCTGACCTGACCTGACCTGACCTAACCTTACCTTGCCTTGCCTTACCTAGTTACCTTGCCTTGCCTGACTTTCCTTTGCCTTGCCTTGCCCTGCCTTGCCTTACATTATATAAAATTACATTATGTACATTACTTAACATTATGGTACATCACATTACATTGTCATAGGCAGGCCAGTGTTGACCCAAGACAAGCCCACTTCACAAAATCTGGGTGTTCTTCCAACCATCCTCATAGCTAGCTTCAGACTTGGAACAAAGACAGGGAAAGGGAGCTGCTTAGAAACTGCGACGTGCAGCCCCCCCCCCCAAAAAAAACTCAGTGCCACCTAGAGCAACAACAACAAAAATAACAACAATAACCACAATGACAACAACAACAATAACAACAACAACAACAACAACAACAACAACAACAACAACAACAACAACAACAACGGCGACAACAGCGACAGCAACAACAACAACAACAACAACAACAACAACAACAACAACAACAGCAGCAACAACGGCGACAGCGACAGCAAAAAAAAATGCACCCCAACAACCCCAGTAGCTCATGAGAAGCAGCACGAGCAACTCACAAACAGTTTTTTCCCACCAAAAAGCCCTTCATCACTTCCCTCGACCCCCTTGCACCCCAACAACCCCAACCAGCTCACTCTCCCTTCTTGCACCCCCTTGCTCCCACGCACAGTCTCACGAGCCTGGGCAGTATAGTGCGGAGGTGAACTCAGCCTTGTTATATGTGGATGAGCTGCGCACACAGTTTGAGAAATGTGCGCAGCTGACTTTAAAGACTGAGCTGTTTAAGGATGGCACTCCTGCTGAGAGGTAATAAATTTGAATTTGAATAAGAAGATTGAGCTGTTCAAGGATGGCACTTTTGCTGAGATGCAATAAATTTGAATTTAATTTTGAATTTGAAGACAGCTGTTGATGGATGGCACTCCTGCTGATAGGTAGGAAATTTGAATTTGAATTGAAGGCTGAGCTGTTCAATTATGCCACTCCTGCTGAGAGGTAGGAAATATGAATATGAATTTGAATTTGAAGATTGAGCTGTTTATAGATGGCACTTTTGCTGAGAGGTAATAAATTTGAATTTCAATTTGAAGATTGGGCTGTTCAAGGATGGCACTTTTGCTGAGATGCAGTAAATTCGAATTTGAATTTGAAGTCTTAGCTGTTCAAGATTGGAACGCCTGCTGAATGGTAGGAATTTTGAATTTGAATTTGAATTTGAATTTGAAGACTGAGCTATTCAAGGATGGCACTCCTGCTGAGAGGTAGGAAATTTGAATGTGAATTTGAAGATTGAGCTGTTTAAGGATGGCACTTCAGCTGAGATGCAGTAAATTCGAATTTGAATTTGAAGTCTTAGCTGTTCAAGATTGGAACGCCTGCTGAGAGGTAGGAAATTTGAATTTGAATTTGAATTTGAAGACTGAGCTATTCAAGGATGGCACTCCTGCTGAGAGGTAGGAAATTTGAATGTGAATTTGAAGATTGAGCTGTTTAAGGATGGCACTTCAGCTGAGATGCAATAAATTCGAATTTGACTTTGAAGCCTTAGCTGTTCAACATTGGAACGCCTGCTGAGAGGTATTGAATTTGAATTTGAAGACTGAGCTGTTCAAGGATGGCACTCCTGCTGAGAGGTAGGAAATGTGAATTTGAAGATTGAGCTGTTTAAAGATGGCACTTTTGCTGAGAGGTAATAAATTTGAATTTGAATTTGAATTTTAAGACTGAGCTGTTCAAGGATGGCACTCCTGCTGAAAGGTAGGAAATTTGAATTCGAATTTGAAGATTGAGCTGTTCAAGGATGCAACTCCTACTGAGAGATAGGAAATTTTATTTTTATTTTTATTGAAGGCTGAGTTGTTCAAGGATGGCACTCCAGCTGAGAGGTAGCAAATTTGAATTTGAAGACAGCTGTTGATGGATGGCACTCCTGTTGAGAGGGAGGAAATTTGAATTTGAATTTGAAGACTGAGCTGTTCAAGGATGGCACTATTGCTGAGAGGTGGGAAATTTGAATTTGAGTTTGATCATCACAATCATCATCCAATTGTTGGAACCGTATTCTGTCCCCTATCAGGTTGTGGTCGAATCCAAACCATGCACCCTAAACCCTTCTCAGGTTCTGGTCGAAGCCCAACATCTGCGGGGAGCAACGAAGTGATGCAATACAAGGGCTCCTTCTCGATGCTTACCCTGAGACCTTAGGACCTCTCGCAGATAAGGTGGACGAGCTAATTGACCGAGGCATCAAGCACGCTAACAAGGTGATTACAGTGTGTTTTCTCTTTTCCCTGAGAGCTAAGGACCTCTAGCAGAGAAGGTGGACGAGCTGATCGACCGAGGCATCAAGCACGCTAACAAGGTGATGACAGTGATTTATATGCTTACCCTGAGAGCTTAGGACCTCTTGCAGATAAGGTAGACGAGCTAAATGACAGAGGCATCAAGCACGCTAACAAGGTGATTACAGTGTGTTTTCTCTTTTCCCTGAGAGCTAAGGACCTCTAGCAGATAAGGTGGACGAGCTGATTGACCGAGGCATCAAGCACGCTAACAAGGTGATTACAGTGTGTTTTCTCTTTTCCCTGAGAGCTAAGGACCTCTAGCAGAGAAGGTGGACGAGCTGATTGACCAAGGCATCAAGCACGCTAACAAGGTGATTACAGTGTGTTTTCTCTTTTCCCTGAGAGCTAAGGACCTCTAGCAGAGAAGGTGGACGAGCTGATTGACCGAGGCATCAAGCACGCTAACAAGGTGATTACAGTGTGTTTTTTGTTTTCCCTAAGAGCTAAGGACCTCTAGCAGAGAAGGTGGACGAGCTAATTGACCAAGGCATCAAGCACGCTAACAAGGTGATTACAGTGTGTTTTCTCTTTTCCCTGAGAGCTAAGGACCTCTAGCAGAAAAGGTGGACGAGCTGATCGACCGAGGCATCAAGATCGCTAACAAGGTGATTACAGTGTGTTTTCTCTTTTCCCTGAGAGCTAAGGACCTCTAGCAGAGAAGGTGGACGAGCTGATTGACCGAGGCATCAAGCACGCTAACAAGGTGATTACAGTGTGTTTTCTCTTTTCCCTGAGAGCTAAGGACCTCTAGCAGAGATGGTGGACGAGCTGATTGACCGAGGCATCAAGCACGCTAACAAGGTGATTACAGTGTGTTTTCTCTTTTCCCTGAGAGCTAAGGACCTCTAGCAGAGAAGGTGGACGAGCTAATTGACCGAGGCATCAAGCACGCTAAAAAGGTGATTACAGTGTGTTTTCTCTTTTCCCTGAGAGCTAAGGACCTCTAGCAGAGATGGTGGACGAGCTGATTGACCGAGGCATCAAGCACGCTAACAAGGTGATTACAGTGTGTTTTCTCTTTTCCCTGAGAGCTAAGGACCTCTAGCAGAGAAGGTGGACGAGCTAATTGACCGAGGCATCAAGCACGCTAACAAGGTGATTACAGTGTGTTTTCTCTTTTCCCTAAGAGCTAAGGACCTCTAGCAGAGAAGGTGGACGAGCTGATCGACCGAGGCATCAAGCACGCTAACAAGGTGATGACAGTGGTTTATATGCTTACCCTGAGAGCTTAGGACCTCTTGCAGATAAGGTGGACGAGCTAATTGACAGAGGCATCAAGCACGCTAACAAGGTGATTACAGTGTGTTTTCTCTTTTCCCTGAGAGCTAAGGACCTCTAGCAGATAAGGTGGACGAGCTGATTGACCGAGGCATCAAGCACGCTAACAAGGTGATTACAGTGTGTTTTCTCTTTTCCCTGAGAGCTAAGGACCTCTTGCAGAGAAGGTGGACGAGCTGATTGACCAAGGCATCAAGCACGCTAACAAGGTGATTACAGTGTGTTTTCTCTTTTCCCTGAGAGCTAAGGACCTCTAGCAGAGAAGGTGGACGAGCTGATTGACCGAGGCATCAAGCACGCTAACAAGGTGATTACAGTGTGTTTTTTGTTTTTCCTAAGAGCTAAGGACCTCTAGCAGAGAAGGTGGACGAGCTGATTGACCGAGGCATCAAGCACGCTAACAAGGTGATTACAGTGTGTTTTCTCTTTTCCTTGAGAGCTAAGGACCTCTAGCAGAGAAGGTGGACGAGCTAATTGACCGAGGCATCAAGCACGCTAACAAGGTTGATTACAGTGTGTTTTCTCTTTCCTGAGAGCTAAGGACCTCTAGCAGAGAAGGTGGACGAGCTGATCGACCGAGGCATCAAGCACGCTAACAAGGTGATTACAGTGTGTTTCTCTTTTCCCTGAGAGCTAAGGACCTCTACTAGAGAAGGTGGACGAGCTGATTGACCGAGGCATCAAGCACGCTAACAAGGTGATTACAGTGTGTTTTCTCTTTTCCCTGAGAGCTAAGGACCTCTAGCAGAGAAGGTGGACGAGCTGATTGACCGAGGCATCAGCACGCTAACAAGGGTGATTACAGTGTGTTTCTCTTTTCCCTGAGAGCTAAGGACCTCTAGCAGAGAGATGGTGGACGAGCTGATTGACCGAGGCATCAAGCACGCTAACAAGGTGATTATAGTGTGTTTTCTCTTTTCCCTGAGAGCTAAGGACCTCTAGCAGAGAAGGTGGACGAGCTGATTGACCGAGGCATCAAGCACGCTAACAAGGTGATTACAGTGTGTTTCTCTTTTCCCTGAGAGCTAAGGACCTCTACTAGAGAAGGTGGACGAGCTGATTGACCGAGGCATCAAGCACGCTAACAAGGTGATTACAGTGTGTTTTCTCTTTTCCCTGAGAGCTAAGGACCTCTAGCAGAGAAGGTGGACGAGCTAAGTGACCGAGGCATCAAGCACGCTAACAAGGTGATTACAGTGTGTTTTCTCTTTTCCCTAAGAGCTAAGGACCTCTAGCAGAGAAGGTGGACGAGCTGATCGACTGAGGCATCAAGCACGCTAACAAGGTGATTACAGTGTGTTTCCTCTTTTCCCTAAGAGCTAAGGACCTCTAGCAGAGAAGGTGGACGAGCTGATCGACCGAGGCATCAAGCACGCTAACAAGGTGATTACAGTGTGTTTTCTTTTTTCCCTAAGAGCTAAGGACCTCTAGCAGAGAAGGTGGACGAGCTAATTGACAGAGGCATCAAGCACGCTAACAAGGTGATTACAGTGTGTATTTTCTTTTCCCTGAGAGCTAAGGACCTCTAGCAGATAAGGTGGACGAGCTGATTGACCAAGGCATCAAGCACGCTAACAAGGTGATTACAGTGTGTTTTCTCTTTTCCGTGAGAGCTAAAGACCTCTAGCAGAGAAGGTGGACGAGCTGATCGACCGAGGCATCAAGCACGCTAACAAGGTGATTACAGTGTGTTTTCTCTTTTCCCTGAGAGCTAAGGACCTCTAGCAGAGAAGGTGGACGAGCTGATTGACCGAGGCATCAAGCACGCTAACAAGGTGATTACAGTGTGTTTTCTCTTTTCCTTGAGAGCTAAGGACCTCTAGCAGAGAAGGTGGACGAGCTAATTGACCGAGGCATCAAGCACGCTAACAAGGTGATTACAGTGTGTTTTCTCTTTTCCTTGAGAGCTAAGGACCTCTAGCAGAGAAGGTGGATTTGCTGATTGACCGAGGCATCAAGCACGCTAACAAGGTGATTACAGTGTGTTTTCTCTTTTCCCTGAGAGCTAAGGACCTCTACTAGAGAAGGTGGACGAGCTGATTGACCGAGGCATCAAGCACGCTAACAAGGTGATTACAGTGTGTTTTCTCTTTTCCCTGAGAGCTAAGGACCTCTAGCAGAGAAGGTGGACGAGCTGATTGACCGAGGCATCAAGCACGCTAACAAGGTGATTACAGTGTGTTTTCTCTTTTCCCTGAGAGCTAAGGACCTCTAGTAGAGAAGGTGGACGAGCTGATTGACCGAGGCATCAAGCACGCTAACAAGGTGATTACAGTGTGTTTGTTCTTTTCCCTGAGAGCTAAGGACCTCTAGCAGAGAAGGTGGACAAGCTAATTGACCGAGGCATCAAGCACGCTAACAAGGTGATTACAGTGTGTATTCTCTTTTCCCTGATAGCTAAGGACCTCTAGCAGAGAAGGTGGACGAGCTAATTGACCGAGGCATCAAGCACGCTAACAAGGTGATTACAGTGTGTTTGTTCTTTTCCCTGAGAGCTAAGGACCTCTAGCAGATAAGGTGGACGAGCTAATTGACAGAGGCATCAAGCACGCTAACAAGGTGATTACAGTGTGTTTGTTGTTTTCCCTGAGAGCTAAGGACCTCTAGCAGATAAGGTGGATGAGCTAATTGACAGAGGCATCAAGCACGCTAACAAGGTGATTACAGTGTGTTTTCTCTTTTCCCTGAGAGCTAAGGACCTCTAGCAGAGAAGGTGGACGAGCTAATTGACCGAGGCATCAAGCACGCTAACAAGGTGATTACAGTGTGTTTGTTCTTTTCCCTGAGAGCTAAGGACCTCTAGCAGATAAGGTGGACGAGCTAATTGACAGAGGCATCAAGCACGCTAACAAGGAGATTACAGTGTGTTTTCTGTTTTCCCTGAGAGCTATGGACCTCTAGCAGAGAAGGTGGACGAGCTGATTGACCGAGGCATCAAGCACGCTAACAAGGTGATTACAGTGTGTTTTCTGTTTTCCCTGAGAGCTAAGGACCTCTAGCAGAGAAGGTGGACGAGCTGATTGACCGAGGCATCAAGCACGCTAACAAGGTGATTACAGTGTGTTTTCTCTTTCCCTGAGAGCTAAGGACCTCTAGCAGAGAAGGTGGACGAGCTGATTGACCGAGGCATCAAGCACGCTAACAAGGTGATTACAGTGTGTTTTCTCTTTTCCCTGAGAGCTAAGGACCTCTAGCAGAGAAGGTGGATTTGCTGATTGACCGAGGCATCAAGCACGCTAACAAGGTGATTACAGTGTGTTTTCTCTTTTCCCTGAGAGCTAAGGACCTCTAGCAGAGAAGGTGGACGAGCTGATCAATCGAGGCATCAAGCACGCTAACAAGGTGATTACAGTGTGTTTGTTCTTTTCCCTGATAGCTAAGGACCTCTAGCAGAGAAGGTGGACGAGCTAATCGACAGAGGCATCAAGCACGCTAACAAGGTGATTACAGTGTGTTTTCTGTTTTCCCTGAGAGCTAAGGACCTCTAGCAGAGAAGGTGGACGAGCTAATTGACCGAGGCATCAAGCACGCTAACAAGGTGATTACAGTGTGTTTTCTCTTTTCCCTGAGAGCTAAGGACCTCTAGCAGAGATGGTGGACGAGCTGATTGACCGAGGCATCAAGCACGCTAACAAGGTGATTATAGTGTGTTTTCTCTTTTCCCTGAGAGCTAAGGACCTCTAGCAGAGAAGGTGGACGAGCTGATTGACCGAGGCATCAAGCACGCTAACAAGGTGATTACAGTGTGTTTTCTCTTTTCCTTGAGAGCTAAGGACCTCTAGCAGAGAAGGTGGACGAGCTAATTGACCGAGGCATCAAGCACGCTAACAAGGTGATTACAGTGTGTTTTCTCTTTTCCTTGAGAGCTAAGGACCTCTAGCAGAGAAGGTGGATTTGCTGGATTGACCGAGGCATCAAGCACGCTAACAAGGTGATTACAGTGTGTTTTCTCTTTTCCCTGAGAGCTAAGGACCTCTACTAGAGAAGGTGGACGAGCTGATTGACCGAGGCATCAAGCACGCTAACAAGGTGATTACAGTGTGTTTTCTCTTTTCCCTGAGAGCTAAGGACCTCTAGCTAGAGAAGGTGGACGAGCTGATTGACCGAGGCATCAAGCACGCTAACAAGGTGAATTACAGTGTGTTTTCTCTTTCCCTGAGAGCTAAGGACCTCTAGCAGAGAAGGTGGACGAGCTGATTGACCGAGGCATCAAGCACGCTAACAAGGTGATTACAGTGTGTTTGTTCTTTTCCCTGAGAGCTAAGGACCTCTAGCAGAGAAGGTGGACAAGCTAATTGACCGAGGCATCAAGCACGCTAACAAGGTGATTACAGTGTGTTTGTTCTTTTCCCTGAGAGCTAAGGACCTCTAGCAGAGAAGGTGGACAAGCTAATTGACCGAGGCATCAAGCACGCTAACAAGGTGATTACAGTGTGTTTTCTCTTTTCCCTGATAGCTAAGGACCTCTAGCAGAGAAGGTGGACGAGCTAATTGACCGAGGCATCAAGCACGCTAACAAGGTGATTACAGTGTGTTTGTTGTTTTCCCTGAGAGCTAAGGACCTCTAGCAGATAAGGTGGATGAGCTAATTGACAGAGGCATCAAGCACGCTAACAAGGTGATTACAGTGTGTTTTCTCTTTTCCCTGTGAGCTAAGGACCTCTAGCAGAGAAGGTGGACGAGCTAATTGACCGAGGCATCAAGCACGCTAACAAGGTGATTACAGTGTGTTTGTTCTTTTCCCTGAGAGCTAAGGACCTCTAGCAGATAAGGTGGACGAGCTAATTGACAGAGGCATCAAGCACGCTAACAAGGTGATTACAGTGTGTTTTCTGTTTTCCCTGAGAGCTATGGACCTCTAGCAGAGAAGGTGGACGAGCTGATTGACCGAGGCATCAAGCACGCTAACAAGGTGATTACAGTGTGTTTTCTATTTTCCCTGAGAGCTAAGGACCTCTAGCAGAGAAGGTGGACGAGCTGATTGACCGAGGCATCAAGCACGCTAACAAGGTGATTACAGTGTGTTTTCTCTTTTCCCTGAGAGCTAAGGACCTCTAGCAGAGAAGGTGGATTTGCTGATTGACCGAGGCATCAAGCACGCTAACAAGGTGATTACAGTGTGTTTTCTCTTTTCCCTGAGAGCTAAGGACCTCTAGCAGAGAAGGTGGATTTGCTGATTGACCGAGGCATCAAGCACGCTAACAAGGTGATTACAGTGTGTTTTCTCTTTTCCCTGAGAGCTAAGGACCTCTAGCAGAGAAGGTGGACGAGCTGATCAATCGAGGCATCAAGCACGCTAACAAGGTGATTACATTGTGTTTGTTCTTTTCCCTGATAGCTAAGGACCTCTAGCAGAGAAGGTGGACGAGCTAATTGACCGAGGCATCAAGCACGCTAACAAGGTGATTACAGTGTGTTTGTTGTTTTCCCTGAGAGCTAAGGACCTCTAGCAGAGAAGGTGGACGAGCTAATTGACCGAGGCATCAAGCACGCTAACAAGGTGATTACAGTGTGTTTTCTCTTTTCCCTGAGAGCTAAGGACCTCTAGCAGAGATGGTGGACGAGCTGATTGACCGAGGCATCAAGCACGCTAACAAGGTGATTATAGTGTGTTTTCTCTTTTCCCTGAGAGCTAAGGACCTCTAGCAGAAGAAGGTGACGAGCTGATTGACCGAGGCATCAAGCACGCTAACAAGGTGATTACAGTGTGTTTCTCTTTTCCTTGAGAGCTAAGGACCTCTAGCAGAGAAGGTGGACGAGCTAATTGACCGAGGCATCAAGCACGCTAACAAGGTGATTACAGTGTGTTTTCTTTTTTCCCTGAGAGCTAAGGACCTCTAGCAGAGAAGGTGGACGAGCTGATTGACCGAGGCATCAAGATCGCTAACAAGGTGATTACAGTGTGTTTTCTCTTTTCCCTGAGAGCTAAGGACCTCTAGCAGAGAAGGTGGACGAGCTGATCAACCGAGGCATCAAGCACGCTAAAAAGGTGATTACAGTGTGTTTTCTCTTTTCCCTGAGAGCTAAGGACCTCTAGCAGAGAAGGTGGACGAGCTAATCGACCGAGGCATCAAGCACGCTAACAAGGTGATTACAGTGTGTTTCTCTTTTCCCTGAGAGCTAAGGACCTCTAGCAGAGAAGGTGGACGAGCTAATCGACCGAGGCATCAAGCACGCTAACAAGGTGATTACAGTGTGTTTTCTCTTTTCCCTGAGAGCTAAGGACCTCTAGCAGAGAAGGTGGACGAGCTGATCAATCGAGGCATCAAGCACGCTAACAAGGTGATTACATTGTGTTTGTTCTTTTCCCTGATAGCTAAGGACCTCTAGCAGAGAAGGTGGACGAGCTAATCGACAGAGGCATCAAGCACGCTAACAAGGTGATTACAGTGTGTTTTCTGTTTTCCCTGAGAGCTAAGGACCTCTAGCAGAGAAGGTGGACGAGCTGATTGACCGAGGCATCAAGCACGCTAACAAGGTGATTACAGTGTGTTTTCTCTTTTCCCTGAGAGCTAAGGACCTCTAGCAGAGAAGGTGGACGAGCTGATCAACCGAGGCATCAAGCACGCTAACAAGGTGATTACAGTGTGTTTTCTCTTTTCCCTGAGAGCTAAGGACCTCTAGCAGAAGAGGTGGACGAGCTGATTGACCGAGGCATCAAGCACGCTAACAAGGTGATTACAGTGTGTTTTCTCTTTTCCCTGAGAGCTAAGGACCTCTAGCAGAAGAGGTGGACGAGCTGATTGACCGAGGCATCAAGCACGCTAACAAGGTGATTACAGTGTGTTTTCTCTTTTCCCTGAGAGCTAAGGACCTCTAGTAGAGAAGGTGGACGAGCTGATTGACCGAGGCATCAAGCACGCTAACAAGGTGATTACAGTGTGTTTTCTCTTTTCCCTGAGAGCTAAGGACCTCTAGTAGAGAAGGTGGACGAGCTGATTGACCGAGGCATCAAGCACGCTAACAAGGTGATTACAGTGTGTTTTCTCTTTTCCCTGAGAGCTAAGGACCTCTAGCAGAGAAGGTGGACGAGCTGATTGACCGAGGCATCAAGCACGCTAACAAGGTGATTACAGTTTTTTTATTTGTATATCGTGAGAGCTTAAAACTTTTAGCTTAGAATTTGGACGAGCTGATTAATAAAAGCATAAAGCACGCTAACAAGGTGATGACAGTTTTTCATCTTTTTACACTGATAGCTTAGGACCTCTAGCAGAGAAGGTGGATGAGCTGATGGATAGAGGCATCAAGCAAGCTAACAGGGTTATTACAGTTGTTTTCATCTTTTTACCCTGAGAGCTTAGGACCTCTAGCTGAGAAGGTGGACGATCTGGTCGATAGAGGCATAAAGCACACTAGTAAGGTGAGTATATGATGATAGTGTTTTTTCTTCCGACGACACGTAGCCACTGCATCGCCATTCTGTGGTTGCATGGCGACGCATGTTTTTGGCAATGCCCCCTCAATACCCCCGGGCTCCGCGCTTCGCTATGCGCTCCACCATGCGATGGCTACGCAGCATGAGCTAGCTTTGATGCAAGACTTTACATCTATGTCCCACCGTAACACAAACACAAACGCTAACACCAACACTTACACTATCTAGAACTAGAACCCTAATCACAACTCTACCCCTAACCCTAACCCTACTGCTGCTACAGGAGCTGATGACATCATCATAAAAAAGAGGAGGGAACTCCTCTCGCACTATCTCTACCATTAACACTTGCACTGCCTTGAACTCTAGACCTGACCCTAATGCTGAACCTAACCCTAACCCTGCTGCTACTATAGGAGCTGCTGACGTCGTCATCCAAAAGAGGAGGGGACTCCTATCGCACTGAGGCCATGTTAACTCGGATTGAGAGACTGAACCAAATCAGTGAGAGTCTTAAGTGGACTTCCCATGACATTCCCCCACCCTAACACAAGCACGAACATGAACACGAACACTACCTAGAACTCTAACTCTAACATGAACACAAACATGAACACAAACACTACCTAGAACTCTAACTCTAACATGAACACGAACACTACCTAGAACTCTTACTCTAACCCTACCCCTGACCCTGACCCTAACCCTAACCCTACTGCTGCTATAGGAGCTTCTGACGTCGTCATCCAAAATAGGAGGAGACTCCTCTCGCATTACCTCTACCACGAACACTAACACTTACGCTGCCTTGAACTCTAACCCTAACCCTAACGCTGACCCTAACCCTGACCCTTATCCTAACCCTACTGCTGCTGCTAAAGGAGCTGCTGACATCATCATCCAAACGAGGAGGGGACTCCTCTCGCACTGAGGTCTACCACTAACACTAACACTGACACTTACACTACCTTGAACTCTAACCCTGACCCTAACCATACTGCTGCCACAGGAGCTGCTGACATCATCATCCAAACGAGGAGGGGACTCCTCTCGCACTGAGGTCATGTTAACTCAGATTCAGAGACTGAACCAGATCAGCGAGAGTCTCAAGTGGACTCCCCGTGACAATCCCTCACCCGGAGCCTCACCGGTAGCCATGGCTGCCCGGCCATCATCTGGCTCTCCTGACACCAACAACCAGCCGGCCTCACCAGTCGTGCCCAAGTTGAATCTGTCGACACTGGGTGGGGCTGGGAGTAGCTCACCTCGGGGCCGAGGGAGTGAGCGGCCCTCCACTAGCAGTCGCCTGGCAGAGGGGGCGGCTCCTGCTAGGGAGCAGACTAGCCTGCTGTGGGCTAGGCCCTCCACCACGCCCGAGTCGCTTAGAAAGGGGTCCCAGACAGACCGTAGTATGCACAGTGGGGGGGCAGGTGGGGGGGGCCCGTACGACAGGGTTGGGGACGGTCCTTCACACTCACGCCCGCTTGTACCCACCCTCGACCTGCGCCAGTTGCACGAGGTGGACGACCTTGCTCCCTACACAGCCAGGGTCACCCTTGACCGGCTGCGAGAGATGGAGGAGCAGACAGGCACAACACCAGGGTGGAAGTCTGAGCGAATAGCATCGGCGCAAAGAGGGGGCTCGGTGTTGGCGGCTGGAGTGATCTGGGAGCGTTCTGCAGGCCTGCAGCACCGCCCTGCCATGAGACAGGTATGTGTGTTATCTACACTGTGTGTGCTACACTGTGTGTGCTACACTTTGTGTGCTATCTACTCATGCAAGCCTGCAGCACCACCCTGCCATGAGACAGGTATGTGTGTTATCTGCACTGTGTGTGACAACTACACTGTGTGTGCTACACTTAGTGTGCTATCTACCTCTGCAAGCCTGCAGCACCACCCTGCCATGAGACAAATGTGTGTTATCTACACTGTGTGTGACAACTGCACTGTGTGTGCTACACTGTATGTGCTATTTACTTATGCAAGCCTGCAGCACCACCCTGCCATGAGACAGCTATTTGTGTTATCTACACTGTGTGTGCTACACTGTGTGTGACAACTGCACTGTGTGTGCTATCTACTTCTGCAGACCTGCAGCACCGCCCTGCCATTCTACAGGTAGCCATTTTGGTGTGCTTTAATTGATTCCCCCCAAAAGCCCGATTTTGTTTGTGCTGAGACTGATTCTTCCCCATTGTCCTGATGTGGGTGTGCCATGCCATGCAACAGGTTGCCATTTTGGTGTGCTTTAGTTGATTCTCCCAAAAATCCGATTTGTGTTATGCTGTGACTGATTCTTCCCCATTATCCTTGTTTGAGTGTGCCTTGCCATGCGACAGGCAGGGGGAGGCTTGTCTGCACTTAGCTGGTCAGCACTAATTTTGCTACATTACCACCTAACCCTAAACCCTAAACCCCAACCAAATTAACCACCTAAACCTAAACCCTGAACTGCCTAAACCCTAAACCACCTAAACCCAAACCACCTAAACTTAAACCCAAGTGCTGACCAGCTTCCCCCTACTCATGTGGCAGTGCCTAACATACGAGGAGCTGACACACATGAGACGTTTGGCGAAGAAGGCGGAGGAGGAGGAGGCCGCCGCTGTTGCAAGGGGAATGAGTCGAAAGAAGAGTGCTCGTAATGGAAAAATTGACAGCAACAGCAACAGCGCCCGGATCTCTCCATCTCCTGGCCTGGGTAAACCCTAAACCCGCCACCACTGTCGCAAGGGGTATGAGTCACAACAAGAGTGCTCATAATGGAAAAAGCAACAGCAACAGCGCCCAGATCTCTCCATCTCCTGGTCTGGGTAAAACCTATACCCGAAGCTCTCCATCTCCTGGCCTGGGTAAAACCGACGCATGGGGTATGAGTCGCAAGAAGAGTGCTCGTAATGGAGACATTTACAGCAACAGCAACAGCGCCCGGATCTCTCCATCTCCTGGTCTGGGTAAACCCTAAACCTGAAGCTCTCCATCTCCTGACCTAGGTAAAACCGATGCAAGGGGTATGAGTCGCAAGAAAAGTGAGTAAACCCTAAACCCGAAGGAGGCCGCCGCCGCCGCAAGGAGTATGAGTCACAAGAGGAGTGCTTGTAAAACGGTTTCCACTTTAGCTGGGACTCAAGAGGAGTGCTCGTAAAACGGTTTCCACTTCAGCTGGGAGTTCATGCCCTTAAGCGCAAGGGGTATGAGTCGCAAGGGGAGTGCTTGTAAAGGAGGCCGCCGCCGCCGCAAGGGGTATGAGTCGCAAGAAGAGTGCTCGTAATGGAAAAAGTGACAGCAACAGCAACAGTGCCAGATCTCTCCATCTCCTGGTCTGGGTTAACCCTCAACCCGAAGCTCTCCATCTCCTGGCCTGGGTAAACCCTAAACCTGAAGCTATCCATCTCCGCCGCAAGGGGACTGAGTAACAAGAAGAGTGCTCGAAATGGAAAAAATCCCGAGGTCGGTGGTTCAAATCCCACTCGGACCAAAATGTCACATGAGTCGCAAGAGGAGTGCTCGTAATGGAAAAGGGACAGCAACAGCGCCCAAATCTCTCCATCTCCTGGCCTGAGTAAACCCTAAACCCGAAGATCTCCATCTCCTGGCCTGGGTCTAGGGTTCTGGTGGTGACGGTGTGTACGTGTGTGGGGGGGGGGGGGGGGGGGGGGGGGGGAGGGGGGGACCTTTATGGTGATGATTCATGCTTTGATGGATTTCTGCTCATCATCCAACACCACTCCATTTTGGGCGGAGCCCCCCCTTCTGGGAGGCGGGAGCCCCCAGTGTTACCCATTTGTCCGTCCGTCTGACCGTGATGAAGCCCGACACGTCAGCCAACGGTCTCGTAACTAACTCGCTTCCCTTGCCACCTGTCGCTCCGTCGCGATCACTCTTCGCCATTTTTTTGCGTCGCAGGCGACGCTGCATAGGACTTGTTTGTGAAGTTGTGAAAGGACTTTCACCCCAGGAGGTGGGTCTCCCGACACAAACCAGTGACACCCAGGATTCAGCTTGAATGGCATTGCCACTCCAATTCTGATCCAATGTATGTAGCTGTCGCTTCAACCACACACAATAGATGTATCAATAAATAGTGTGCCTTATTACGAGGTGTAAGGTTGAGGGGGCTAGCCCGTTTGTTTGCACTGGGGCTAACCACCTCCACACACACTCTGAACTGGATACAACTTGGCCATGCTCTAAGAAGAGACAGCGCCCAAACTCTCCATCGCTTGGGCTGGGTTTGTAAAAAAATTGAAAATTGAAAATTATAACATCCAAGTAAGTCACACTGCCGGGGACAGATGACCCTACTAAGGGCGAGGTTTTATCGACATCGGTTCGTAAGCTCACCTTGCTCGAGGTTGACAACGAGGCTAGAACCAGTCACGTTTCATACGGTTGACGGCTACCGTCAAAACCGAACCGCTCCCGACGGGGTTCGAACCCGCATCTCCTTCGGTTGTTGTCGCATATTCTACCGTTGAGCCACTCCAATTCCGAAGCGGGGATGGCAGGATTTGTATGTATGTTACACGCTAGGTTTAAGCCATTTAGGCTTAAGGGACTTGCCCAACCGGCCCTGTCAGCTATGGATCATGGCCGCCGGCAAATGTGGAGGTTGGCCTCCTCTGTCCGTGGTGAGGCCACTTCCGGCCCTCGCCAGGCCACTCTGTATGAGTTATGGGGCCTTCCACCTCCTCAGGTGCCAGCTGTTCGCCCCCTCTCAGAGCGGGCTGGAGCACTTGCTGTGGCTGAGTTCTGGGCTCGCATTGCTGATTTTGTCGCTACAGAAGAGCCCCCTCCTGAGTGGGAGGACACGGTGGGAGATGATCACCCCTTCATCAGCCATGGTGGGTCCCGTGTTAACATGGGAGTTCCCAACCCTCCACATATGTCAGTGGCGGATCCTCCGATGGCCCAGGACCATTCCCCCGACCATTTGCTTCTCTCCCAGAATGAGCTTCTTCCCCTGATCCTCCCTGACAGCCTGGAAGACTAGCTTGAATTTGTTCTTGTCCCTTTGTAGCAACCGTCTTATTTCTGGCGGTGTAGGTGATGGGGGGTAGCTTCTGTTTTCACTTCTCGAGTCTCCGTTTGACTCTTGACCTGTTTGACTGCTCTCCTGTGCCCTCTCTCCGTCCTTTAGCTTGATGGTTTCTTGACAGATAGGCTATGGACTCTCTTAGCTTTTCCCCGCTGGTCTTGGTCTTTCGCTTTTCCTCACGCTTTTTATCGTGTTAGTAGTTCTGCTCAGGTTGTTAAGTGTCCTTTCTTAGCTGTGCTTTTCCTTGTGGCGTTTTGGCTGACGGCTTGGCCTTGTGTTTGCCTTTAGATAGGGAGTGTTAAGGCCGCCTTTTTAGAGCTCTATGCCTCTCTCCTTGTTTGTTTGGTGATTTTCCTGTGCCTTTTGTCCTTCACGTCTTCTTGTAGAATCTCGCTTTTTAGGCCTCGGCAACTCTCAGCCCTTCTACAATATACACTTTATTCGCTAGTTTCTCTATGCCTTGGTAGTTCGCATTGCTTGCTGTCAAGCCTTTTATTTGCTCTTTCGTACGCTTTTTTTGAGGTCACCTCCTGGACCAGGTTCTGAGAGGTATGTTGCCCAACCCCTCACTGTTATAAAACTGTCCAGCTGCCTCGGCGCTGTTCAGTCTCGGCATTGATTTTTGCTGAGTATGTAATTATATCCTCCCTCTCTCCCAACCGTGACACGAAGAGCTAAAAATAAAGGCATTGATGAACTGAACCCCAATCAAGTGTTTTACCGACGGGGGCCCAGAGTTTGTGCTACAGTGATGATTGAATTATATTACAATATTCAAACAGCAGCAACATGTTGACTACTTCCATGGCTGAGCTCCAAGGGAGAAATCTGCGTCTGCGACGGATCCTCAAATAAATAAAAACTTGCTATGTGGGGCAATCAAAAATAAAGGGGAAAACACACACGCATACACTGATGGACACTCAAACAAATGAGCTGGCACATAAAAACAAATAATGTCTAGTTAGGACTATGCCTGCACTACCGAATGCATGCATGCACTAGTACTTCTACTCATACTACTACTACTACTACTACTACTACCAGTGCAACTTGCATCATGCATGGTAAGCGGAAACCACTCACCGTCTCACCTTGGAACACGTCTCACCTTGAACCAAACAGAACTTAAGACCCTTAGACCCTCTTTTGAGAGAGGATTCTTTACATAGACTCAACAAATCATTGCCGAGACAGGATAGCAGCACAACCTGCCGACCATCCAATTTTATAACAGGAAGCACGAGGGTTTGGAGGCACCCCTTCCTTCCAAGAGAGGCAGAGGCTTCGTTACAAAAACTCGGCAAATCACTGCCGAGACTGGACAGCAGCACAGCCTGCCGACCATCCAATTGTATAACACGGAAGCACGAGGGTTTTACAGGCACCCCCACAAACCTGAAAACAAACTAGGTCAAGTCAAAAAAAGAAACAAACTAGAGGCGGAAAGGTGAGGGATGCGGGGGCAGGCAATCCAAACTTGAGAGAGAGAGAGAGAGAGAGAGAGAGAGAGAGAGAGAGAGAGAGAGAGAGAGAGAGAGAGAGAGAGAGAGAGAGAGAGAGAGAGAGAGAGAGAGAGAGAGAGAGAGAGAGAGAGAGAGAGAGAGAGAGGATTCGTTACATAAATTCAGCAAATCACTGCCGAGACAGGACAGCAGCACAGCCTGACGACCATCAAATTTTACACGGAACATGGAAGCACGAGGGTTTTAAAGGCACCCCCACAAACCTGAAAACAAACTAGGTCAAGTAAAAACAAAGGAAACAAAGTAGAGGCGGAAAGAAGAGCGGAAAGGGGAGGGTCGCCAAGGCATTCAATCTAGAGCACCAAGCCCAAACAAACAGAAGAGAGGATGGCTGAACCAAACAGAACCAAAGACCTAAACCCTAAACCCCAAACCCTAAAGGCTCGATTCCCGGTAGGCACACAGTCCATTTTTGTAGTCCATGGACTGTAAGTCTGGTATCTCCAATCGACCTGGCACAGAGTATCTGCCTTATCCATTTGGTTTTCTCTCTGGGTTATGTGAAAGGGACCAAGAAATACCGGTACTACAAATTGTCAGAACTGCTAGGCTACGGGAGTTCTGTAAGACATCTAGATCTAGATGTCCTACAGAACTCCCGTAGCCTAGCAGTTCTGACACAAATCGAATTGGTGTGGTCACTGTGGTGCTAATATACGCCCTGCCCGCGCTACCATTAACCGTGCAAACATTGGTCACAGATATTTGCAAAGATAGCAGCAGTATTACCGCGTACTTGACGGCGATGGTATACTCAAAATTGGTGCACTCCTTTATCTCCTACACCTCCCTTTCTACAGCTTCACAGGAATGCTTCCTACCGTGGTTGACGTAGCCCCCATACTTAAGGGTCCTTGGTGATTCCTACCCCTTCCTCTCCTACCTGTAACTCCATCTGACCACACCCTACCTCCTACCTTCCTGCGGTGTGTGTTTGCCGCTTCCTCAGAACCTAACTTGTTTACGTTTAGTTCAACATATTTTCTTCTGCCACCTTCTAACCCCACAGCCACTCGCACATACTCCACCTACGTACTCCACCCCCCAATATCACTCCCCTATCACCTCACACCACCACAGTACCACACACTCACCCCACTCCCATGGTTTGTGGTCGGTACCTATCACAAGACCTAAGTGCGCCCACTCTTGTGTAGGAGTGGCATTCCCCTACTCAGATGCCCACTTGGGTTCTTTGTTCTTTTTCAAGGAGGACGTTCGCCTCAAAGGGTGGGTATATCCCTGTGCTAGCCCTAATAATAATAATAATAAGAATAAGAGTAGTAGGTTTGGCGCCTTACCATCTGCACGTTGACGCGAAGAATCACCCCCCGTGCTAAAACCACCATATCTAGAGCACGTGTGAGAGTGTTGATTCGAACCGGGGACTCCCCTGGTAGCAGTGACCCTGCTTAGCCGTACACCCCTCGGGCAATCCCTATGCTAGTACTTAAGTACTTAACTGAACCTATTCTAAATCATTGGAGGAGTTACTCCTACTCGGAACGAACAAGCTTTCGTGCTATAAAATTGGATGGTCGGCAGGCTGTGCTGCTGTCCAGTCTCGGCAGTGATTTGCTGAGTTTATATAACGAACCCTCTCTCACGAGCCCAGCTTTGCACAGTTTGTTGGTTTCGCTTCTCAAGTTTACCCTCTCCGGGATATATCGTACTGATGTAGAGTTTTATCGTGTACTGTGTCGTACGATATATATCGTGCTAAGTGGCGACGTGTCCAGCTGCTCAGACGAGACTGTAAACAAGTATCCACTTGCACAGTTTCCATAACGTACTTTATATTTGTCGAGTTGTACGTTGTTGCTGTGCTGGCATTTCAGAGTGAGAGTGTCGCAGCCAATTTCGGCCGCGGGTGGTCTCAAACCTGTAACCTACCGCTGTCTTTTCATGTCAACAATGTTATTCCTACCCCAAAGTACTCTTAGATTGTAAAAATACAGCTAGGTGAGTTGTTTTATCCAGAGATGAACTGCAGTACTGATGTACATTGTGTTATCAAACTGCGAGATTGAAAAACAAGTTCGGGCTCCGCTGAGTATGTAACAATTTCCTTACTTTTGTCAGTGTGGTCCTCTGGTACACAAATATCTTACAATTGGGAGGTCGGCTGTTCGACTCTCGTGAAGAGCACCTGAGTCTGGGCCAGGGAATTCAGGATATCGCCCCTTATCGTACGATAAATCACGATATATCGTACGATAGTAGACCAGGGAAATTGAAATAGACAGGTGGCGTGGCTTGCCCCTGCCCCCGCCCGGTGCCCCCCGCCCCCGACCCTGCCCCCGGCCCCGCCCCCGCCCCTGCCCCCGCCCCCACCCCTTCCCCACGCACGGCCCTGAGGTGGGGTCCGTGGGCTAATTATAGCACAAGTGCCCTAGGGGATTGTTGTGTCCATTGTAATGCTTGCATGTTTCGCCTCCAATTTTTGACGACAATTCTGCTCCGAAACCTAGGTATACGCACATGTATAAATGGTTCAAATTTGAAATGTTAGCTTAAAACACCCTTAAATCAAATTGTTAACCGTGAATTGTAACTTTTTGGCCCAAGCTGAGCTCCTTTTCGTGAATTGCGATGCTCAAATATGCTCTGGTCAGAATTTGTCCGGTATAAATTTGTCTAATAATTCATCAAAAATATAGAATGTTCAACTTTTTTGATGTTTTTCATGAAATCTGAAAATTTGGTTTGTGACACACGGACGGACGGACGAACGAACGAACGAACGAACGAACGAACGAACGAACGAACGAACGAACGAACGAACGAACGAACGAACGAACGAACGAACGGACATTTTAATGGGGGTAATCCCTCTTCAAAAAATCTGGAGATTTTTTTCATTCGGGTACTAGTACTCGTCCCGAACCCTAATTGCTTGGAGGGGCGCCAGCCTTAGGGTACCTACTCGTGACAGAGATGGTTCGTTACATAAACTCAGCAAATCACTGCCGAGACTGGACAGCAGCACAGCCTGCCGACTATATGATTACCAGATATGTATGATTAGCAGATTTGCCTGGGATTTCCTTGCACTGGGTCTGGGCCAGGGAATTCAGTATATCGCCTTATATCGTACGATATATCACGATATATCGTACGGTAATAGACCACGATATTACCGTGTTTTCTATCTCCCTCAGTATTGGTTCATTTGACTTGATTTTAAGTGTATGGACGTGTAAACGGTATTTCCTGTTATATCCTCTTGGTCTTATACTGATTTTCCCCCAAAAGGGTAAAAACATATCTTACAGTATCGATATCGTACGATATATCACGATATATCGTACGATAATTGAAAATACCGTACGGTATTGACAGCACTGATTCATATGATACCGTATCATGTCGTCATCATATGATTTCATGATTTCATGGTGACCTGGTGTACATTCTATCGAGTTATGTGGATTGATACACTTCAGTGTTAAGCTGGACACGTCTAAGTTGGTCACGTTAAGTTGGACACAAGGATAGGGTGGGTACTGGGGGCACCACTGACGATACATCTACTGAAAAATCTAGAGGGCTGCCCAGATTGAGGAATTGTAACCCACGAAGTATGCCCCCTGGTGTCCATAGGTATCGCTCGGGGGTCTTGGAATAGGAAGACGGTGAGCAGCCCAAAGTTGGCCGGATACCGCATGACAATTCAGAAGTTGAAGGTCGAACGGAGCTTCCTATGTTCATCCATGAATGTATGAAGAAAGTGGATAAGGTCGATTAAAGTAAAGCTATGAACATTATCAGCTTGGATAACACTCCGGAGAGTGGACTTTGTGTGTGCAGCACGCCAATCTATAAATGCGGAGACGAGAATAAGTTACAAGCACAGGAGACCCATTAAGGGGCACCAGTGGAGGAAAGGGGGCGGTAGCCTGGAACCTGATCAGGGTACAGGCTAGACAGCGCGTCAACAGGAAGCTGACATAGTACTGTCAGGACCGATAGTTCTAAGGGAGTACACAAGGAGTCACCAAGACATAAAACAAGCGAGAGCACCGCTATTCATGCTGATACTCCACCTATGACGCAGGTGACATACAATACTAGTACTCCACCTATGGCACTGGGGACATAGAACCATAAACTGGTAGCAAACAAAAATTATTAAGGAACGGCGGAAAAACAGGAAACCAGAAGAAAGCCTTGTCTAAAATAAAAGGATGAGAAAGGATGAACCAAAAACCACTGTAGTACTCCGAAAATGTAGCAGCAAAAAACTTGGGTCATACCGAGCTGAGCTAAGACCAAAATGGAAATGTAACCATCCATGGTAAGCGCAAAAATACTATTCATCCAGAATAGTAGGCACCAAACCAGAAAATCACAGGGAGGCCAAACAGAAATCAATCCTAATACCAAAGGAAGGGGAACAACGGTGACTGAAAGAACCGAGAACTTAACCTAAAGAGAAGACTGAAAAAATCGTATATCAAAGTTGGGGAACAACGGTATAGAAACCCCGATCCGGGAATAGGAACCTAACGCCAATCAATGATAACCAAAGAGACGGATTGAAATATCGTGTGAGCGCAGCACACGAGAGAATCAATGCCTAAAGGACGCAGACAAGAGGACACTAAAGACTACGATGGAAGAAAAAAAAAGTCGATGGAAAAATCCACTACCTTAAAAACTATTCTTAGCATAGAATTCATGACTAGGTTGGGATGAAAAAACCATGATGAACTGGTTTCTCACTCAAAGATGGAAGTAAGAAGATTTATGAAAGTTAATTATCATAAATCCCCAGCTACGGCACTAACGAAAAACATTCTAAGAGGTGGGTATCGCACCGCAAAGAACTCATGCACTCAAGACACACCAAGCGCCTAACCACAAGCAAACCAAACCTGCAGTAACTGGAAAAATCCAAAGGATGCGAAGTTAAAATTTTCAAGAAACTTGTAACCAACAAAGGAAACACAGTTCGATGAACAATAGAAGGGTAGATGTACAACCATAGGACATAAAACCTATTGTCCACCTGAAAAATAGTAAACGCATAAAAAGGACTTCAAAGAATTTACTGCAAAGGATGGACTGAAAGGGCGCTTGAAATACACTTGGAAAACAAGAAAGAGGTGAGCGGCGGTACATCTGCAAGTACAACTGCAAGATTACCCAGCCCACCAATTCACAGTAAAATCCGAAGGGAAACGACTACTACACTCCACAAAAAGTTCCAATCACATGAGGGGCTGGTGATCTAAAAACAGTGTGGAGTAAAAAGAAATAGCTAATCTACGATGAGCTCCACCGAACGAACCATCTGCCTATGGAACTAAGAGTCAGAAACCATCAAGACGCTATAACGGTGGTCTGAATTAAGTACCACCTTCCACCAAAACCAAGAAAGACAGCTGAAAGGAAGGTGCCTAAACAAAGCGTCGTAACGCTCCACCAATCTAGACTACCCTATAAGTCAGTCTAGGAGGTGCTGAGGAATAGGCACTCACACATAGGGCCATGTTAACCTACGTATAGGAACCAGCAGCACCTAAAACAATGAATCCTGGGTTGACTGTAACACCCCAGCCATACGCAGTATCAAGCTAGACCAGTGTTCAAGATCATCACTTACCCATTCAGCAACGGCTACATCATCACATGGGCTTGACCCGAGTAATCCACCAGGGACGACAGGAGGCGTCGGAATTATCGACACCCGCGAGCCATCCGAGGTGGTCGGAGGTTGGCGACTATTAGTCAATGGACCTGATCCAGGTACCACTATGATCGAAGGCTGTCTAAATCCTAAAGTTTCACCGCTAAAACGTGGCACAGAGGAGGGCCTGGCGACCCCCTGAGATTCGGCTAAGATTATAGTTGGATATCCAACTCCCACCCGCCCTAAAACTTCACACACAATACAGCAAGATCAGGCCCTGGTCTAGAATGCAACAATGATACATCCCAGCCAGGCCAGCCAACAACAATTGGGGTTGTTAAAGGGCGTAGGGAATTACCGGTAACACATAACATATCACCGTTTGATGACAGGAGGGATGCAAGCGGGCACGGGGACCCATACTAATGGGAGAACCCAGAAAGACAGTTTAGAACTGAACTGGAGATAGAGAGTACATCACTACTCACTACTAACTGGCGCAACATTGGAAACCCAAATATAATAACCCTTACTCACCAGGGAATACCCAACCAGTCTACCAAATAATGTCTTTTTAACTAGCTTGTTGCGTGACTGCCCAATACTAAGATTACATAGCAAGGGCAACCAAACAAACGCAACAACGACACATCAGGTGCAACCCCAAAGAAAAGCTCCGAAGGAGTCTTGTCTCCCTAGATGAACACGCGATTGCAAAGATAACACACTAGCACCATGCTGAGCAGTGTCATCATCAACAACTCATGCATGCCCCAACTAATCGAGATCAACCATGCCTCTATACCACTTAACTAAAAATTCCTAAGCCCTATCAGAACTCAAACACTTGAACCCAAACTCACGTAGCTAAGGCATACACCTAAGGGGGGAACAAGGGGCACGGGAAGACTAAGTAGTAACCTCTGTCGAACCACGGAACGCACCCAGGGGTCACAAGGAGCCTAAGAGAGAAAAATATCTGGACTAGGGCCAGGGCCAGGACGGCGTCCACTGCGGCCTGTAGCATGGGCGAAGTCCGGCGCTGCGAGACCTGGGATTCTGTGGGGAAGCGTTAGGTTGAAGTCGAGATTTGAGGTATGGGAAAAAGGAGACGAGAATGACAGTGCAGCAAGTCGCACCTGGTGCAGAAAATCGCAAATCGCAAGGGCAGAATTCGAACATTTATCGCTAGGATGCGAAGAGCAGAGCCGAGGCATGTAAAGGTCCTAATATCCCGCCGTCGATGATCAGTCAATCCCAAGTCCCCCCCTCTATCGCTCGACTCACCCGGTTGGGGGGTAGAGGGAGCAGCACCCGTAGTGGTGCTGACCATACCCCCCTGCTTCCTACCACCTCCAGAATCTCCAGGTCCAGACGCCTAGGTCGTCCTCCTCTGGCGAATCCTACGGCAGTGCCGGCGATCCGCCAGCTTGATCGAAAAATTTCTCCAGAAGGTAGCACAGAGCCACTAGAGCGCAAGCTCATGCCAGGAGCCGACCGTCGGCTGGGCAGAGCAAAGGGGGCAAAGACGACGTAGACATCAGCAGGGAGCTTGGTCGGCTTGGCAACCTCCGGTATGCAGGCAGAGCCTCAAACACCGGAGAAAGGTTAGCGACGTCAAGGACGCGAGCAGACGAAGACGGGGTATCTCCACCGATGTCCAGGCTAGTCGCCGACTTGAGTCTGCACGTCACAGTCATCTACGACAGACGGGAGGAGGCGACAGACGGCAGGGGAGGAAAAAGAAGAGAAGATGGAAGGAAGAGGAATGACCGGGGGGGGTTACTTCCACGATGGCGGAAGGACTCTCATGACCGCTAGCAGAGGCAGCTGGTGCACAAACGTCTAGCCAATCATCAAGAGGAGCCGTTCCTCCGTTGGAAGGATTGGTCGCAGCCATCGCTGAGAATGATACTGCGCATCCTGCGCGTCCAGGAAAGACCATCCATGTCATGGAGTTTCTCAAAATGGCGGGAGGTCCTCGGAAGTTGCATCGCAAAGCAGTGGTAGTAAATGAAGGGCCGTATGACCTATCAGCTTGGATAACACTCCGGAGAGTGGACTTTGTGTGTGCAGCACGCCAATCTATAAATGCGGAGACGAGAATAAGTTACAAGCACAGGAGACCCATTAAGGGGCACCAGTGGAGGAAAGGGGGCGGTAGCCTGGAACCTGATCAGGGTACAGGCTAGACAGCGCGTCAACAGGAAGCTGACATAGTACTGTCAGGACCGATAGTTCTAAGGGAGTACACAAGGAGTCACCAAGACATAAAACAAGCGAGAGCACCGCTATTCATGCTGATAAACATGGCTGTTGTTTCGAAGTCCTGAAGGTAATGATAACGCCTGGTGGGGCGTGGTGTTAA
This sequence comes from Chlamydomonas sp. ICE-L, assembly GCA_013435795.1. Lineage (NCBI taxonomy): Eukaryota > Viridiplantae > Chlorophyta > Chlorophyceae > Chlamydomonadales > Chlamydomonadaceae > Chlamydomonas > Chlamydomonas sp. ICE-L. Next base: position 9,507,274 of record JACBWV010000099.1, on the reverse strand, counting down.
GGGAACCCGTCGTACGCGGGCGGGGAGCGGTCTCCTAGCTCAACTGGACAAGCTACCATCGCGGTTGACGACGACTTGCAACGCTAAGAGCGACCGAAGGGGGAGTCGAACCCCCAACTCTTCATCCTCAACCGATCTGGTCTACCACTAGACCATTGTATATCACTAAAAGGGGCTATTTCCAAGTCCTAGCAAACATTGTTGCTGCCGAAGACGGCTAGCAGCCTGAAAGGCTGGAGCCATGGAACCAAATTCAAGGTCAATGGAGTCCTCAAATTGCATAGATCACCACCGCCAGGCAGTTTATATCAGCATGCACACTTATGGTAGGGGCTTTAATGTCTAGGGTGGTAATGACCAGGCCCCCCTTGTAACTGACAACGCCCAAATATTGGAACACACTAAGAAGCAGGGTACTTCAAATGGCCAAATTGGCCAGCGCTTTAGCGCACTTGAAAACAAAAGAACTGCGCTTTGTAATGCAAAAAGCGCAAAAATTGCTTGCAGCGCCCATAAGGGGTTGCAAAAAACTGCGCTTTAAGCGCAGAGGGGGTCAAAAAGTCAGCGCTCATAAGCGCGCACTTTGAATTACCCTGCTGAGAAGGCTGTCATATCTTGAAGCAGGTTTGACAATACACGCAGATTACAATGCATGCAATTGGCTGGTCATGAATACTGATTCCTTTGAAGGATGGAAATACTTAGGGGGCGGCAAATATATTTATATTGCCCCAACATATAGATCTACATATAGCAAAATATACCTATATCTGGTGTATCGGTACCTCAAGGAGGCCTCTGTAAAATCTGGAATTTATTTTAAATGTATTCTGCATCATATTAAGGTGCCTTCCGTCATCACTTGTGAAGCTCCCTGCCGGTGCGGTCACATACTAAACGGTCACGAGATAGCCTCCAAACCAACCCAGGCCTAGTCCCCCCTACCCCCATCATCAGTTCATCACCACCAGCAGTTCAGCCTACATTAGGTCCTATAAGAGTGTGTAAACTGTCTAATTTGTGCAGCTTCTATGCAGCTCCCCTGGCTGGCTATTTGGCAAAAACCAACGCAAGCTAGTGCACAAGGAGCTGCCTATAAGCTGCTACTGGTTGCCGAACAATTCATCATCATGGTGGGATTGCTTCGCTAGGGTAGTAGACTAGTAGGGTTACATGGACACAGTGTGCAGTCGCCCTGAATCATCCCCTAAAGGCCATAGGCTAAATCTCTATTCGCTAGCAAGGTAGGAGCACCGTTCCTTAGGACTGTTAGGTGGCCTACCCCTACCCCTCTTACGAGGGACAGTGCCAGCCCCCCCCACCCCCACCCCCCTCTCCACTGAGACTTGATCTTCCGCCTGCGCTGCTGCCTCAGTTCGTTGAGCCTCCCTTGCATGCCTTCATGTGCACGTTTGTCGAGTTGCTAGTGTTGTTGGGACTAACGCCAACGTCACAAGCACAACAAAACAACAGGCAAGGTCCACCTTCTTCAATCCGCGCATTGAAGTTTGCTCTCCAATTAGAAGCCGGTGGGGCTTTCTCGAGAATGGCAAAGACGGTTGTAGGTGACTTTCGATCGCTCTAGTAACTATGTAAGCCAGCTTCATTCAGAAGGCTATTTGAAATTTTCATGTGGAACAGTGCGAAGAAAGCGAATAGCAAGTTTGAGGAAATACTCAATACAATTTATACAAAAATACCATAATAATTGCACAACTAAATCATCCCAGATGAAATGATGCTTCAATTATATTGTAGATAAATAATATTGTAGATTTAATTATATTGTAGAATTAAATGATCACTATCGCACAAACTCAGGGCCTCCGACGGTACAATAATTGTTTGGGGTTCAGTTCATCAGTGTATTTCTTTTTTAAGCCCTTCCTACTACGGTTGGGCAAGTCTTTTTAGCCTATTTGGCCTACCCTTGGACTGAAACATAGATACATATTATGAGAGGGAAGATTATCAGCTATGGACAATACATGCAGATTGCGAGAGAAAAATAATCAGCCAGCGAGCTTGGGCTTAGTGCAGCTGTACCAGCTTTGACTGACAGGTTTGGCGCTTCCGCCAAAACCCGATGGTTGGACAACAATCCTGAAATCAGGCTTTAGCAGACCAAGTGACTCCTCAACCAGGCACAGATATCTGAAATAAAAAACACTGCAGGCAAGTCTAAGAGGGAGGAAGCCAGTGATAGTGGAGCAGATTCAGCGATTCACATGGCAACATGCTGGCAAGGCTGTGATGTCAAATATGTATGGGTGACCATTTGAACGCAAAGACTGAGACAGATCCAGGGTACAGAGATTGCCACACGCTGACAAGGCTGAGATGTCCCGCAGTTGCTGACACCAAGACAGATCCAGGGTGTGAAGATTGCCACACCCTGACAAGGCTGAGATGTCCTGCAGTTGCGGACAGTGAGATAGACCCAGGGTATGCAGATTGCCACACTGTGACAAGGCTGCGATGTCATGCAGTTGTGAACAATGAGACAAATCCAGGGTATGCAAATAGCCACACACTGACAAGGCTAGGAGGTCCTGCAGTTGCTCACAATAAGACAGATCCAGGGTGTGAAGATTGCCACACGCTGACAAGGCTGAGATGTCCTGCAGTCGCTGACAACTAAGCAGCTTTAGGTTATGCAGATTGCCACACCCTGACAAGCCTATGATGTCCTGCAGTTGCGGTCAGTGAGATAGACCCAGGGTATGCAGATTGCCACACGCTGACAAGGCTGAGATGTCCTGCATTCGCTGATAACTAAGCAGCTTTAGGTTATGCAGATTGCCACAATCTGACAAGGGTGCAATTTCCTGCAGCTGCTCACAACGAGACAGATCCTGGGTATGAAGACTGCCACATCTTGACAAGGCTGAGATGTCATGCAGTTGCTCACAACCACACAGATTCAGGGTATGGAGATTGTCACACCCTAGCAAGGCTGTGATGTCTCGCATTTGCTGACACCAAGACAGTCTTAGGGTAGGCAGATTGCCACATCCTGGCAAGGCTGTGATGTCCTGCAGTTGCGTACACTAGAACATATTCAGGGTATGCAGCAAGCGACACTCTGACAAGGCTGTGATGTCCTTCAGTTGCTTACAACCATACAGATCCAGGGTATGAAGATTTTCACACCCTGACAACCAGACAGATTCAAGGAACGCAGATTGTCACACCCTGACAAGCATGTGAGGTCCTGTAGTTGCTGACAATCAGTCAGATCCAGGGTATGAAGATTGCCACACCCTGACAAGCCTGTGATGTCCTGCAGTTTCCTACAAACAGACAAATACAGGGTATGCAGATTGCCACACCCTGACAAGGCTGTGATGTCTTGCAGTTGCGGACACTGAGACGGGTACAGGGTATGCAGATTGCCAGACCCTGCCAAGCCTGTGAGGTCCTGCAGTTGCTTACAACCAGACAGAACCAGGGTATGCAGACTGCCACACCCTGACAAGGCCGTGATGTCTTGCAGTTGCTCACAATCACACAGATCTAGGAAAAGCAGATTGCCACAACTTGACAAGGCTGTGAGGTCCTGCAGTTGCTGACACATAGTCAGGTCTAGGGTATGCAGATCGCCACACCCTGACAAGCCTGTGAGGTCCTTCAGTTGCTGACACCCTGACAGATACAGGGTACGCAGATTCCCACACGCTGACAAGGCTAAGATGGCCCGCAGTTGCTGACAACCAGACAGATCCAGGGTATGCAGATTGCCGCACCCTGACAGGCCTGTGATGTCCTGCAGTTTCCTACAAACAGACAAATACAGGGTATGCAGATTGCCACACCCTGACAAGCCTGTGAGGTCCTGCAGTTGCTCACAATGAGACAGATTCAGGGTATGAAGATTGGCACATCCTGACAAGGCTGTGATGTCCTGCAGTTGCCTACAACCAGACATCTTTAGGGTATGCAGATTGCCACACCCTGACAAGCCTGTGAGGTCCTGCAGTTGCTCACAATAAGACAGATCCAGGGTATGAAGATTGCCACATCCTGACAAGGCTGTGATGTCTTGCAGTTGAACACAATCACACAGATCTAGGGAAAGCAGATTGCCACACCCTGACAAGCCTGTGAGGTCCTGTAGTTGCCGACAATCAGTCAGATGCAGGGTATGAAGATTGCCACACCCTGACAAGGCTGTGATGTCTTGCAGTTGCTCACAATCATTCAGATCTAGGGAAAGCAGATTGCCACACCCTAACAAGTCTGTGAGGTCCTGCAGTTGCTTACAACAAGATAGATTTAGGGTATGCAGACAGCCAAACCCTACCAAGGCTGTGATGTCCTCGAGCTGCTCACAACCAGACAGACACAAGGTATGAAGGTTGGAATAAGCCGGCAAGGCTGAAACATCAGTCAAGGAAAGCCAGTTGCTAAGCTGGAGGGAGCGCATGGCAGTGCAGAACTTGAAGGTAGGTAGACTGGTACCTGGGAAGTTATGTAGAACAGCTTCCTCAAGCTGAGTCAGCGCTGACAAGGCAGACAAAGAGGCTGCCATGGGATGATCAGTCAGTCCTTCAACTTCTGGAGTAATATAAGAATCATAGGATTCATCGGGAGCAGGCATGAGCTCCACCTCCAGGCCACGCAAGCTGGGTGGCAAGCCAGCTAGGCCAACACCCCTAGGAGCATCAAAAATGCAAACTCTCTCAAGCATCTTGCACCGGTGGAGCATATTCATGTCTGGTTGATCATTCCCCAGTGACATGGTAGGGGCATGGCTTGCTGAATGGCTGAGAATGGTATAATTCTAGCTTTGGGCTTCTCCGCGAATGGGGAACAATGATCTTGGTATCAGCACTGACAAATGTGTGGTCATTTAATGAGTCATGTGCATGAGTCATGATTTGATTAATATTGGTATCAGTGCTGATCAACCCATGAATTGCATGATGATGATGATGATGATGATGATGATGATGATGATGATTTTTCTGGGGCCCAACTGATGTGATGGCGGCCTGACGGAGTAAAGGGGGACTTCCCAATATCACAAAACATTTATGTGCCAAACTGTGTAAATGCATGAGTCATGAACTCACAATTTGATATATTAAGTCCCTTGTTCACTTGTAGGTTGACCTATCTGGCTACACTGGAGAGCCACTGATAGGGGCACAACCACAGCTTCTGTTTGTGACAAATCAACCTCCGCATCATCATCATCATCATCATCATCATCCATATTAATGCACCCTACCTACATGCCCTAATTCTGTTCAAGCTACCATTTATTCTGAACAGTGTTGGTTAGGAGCTACACTGGATGCCACGCATGGCCCTTCATACTCCAATGGTCTTTCACCCGCCACTGCATGTGCAAAGGAAGGAGGTACGCTACTCAGACTTTGAAGCAGACTGTCTAATCAATGACTGTATAATCAATGAATCTGTAACTCACTCCGGAGCCCTCCCATGTTAATCTTCGGGTCGTAGCTTCGACTTCTTGGCAGGCTCGTTTGTAAACCAGTCTCAACGTGCCTCTTGTCTCCGAGTCGAAGTAAGGCAGCAAAGCTTCGTGACAGATCCGGATCGCGTAGTCGGTGCATTGGCTTTTGACAAAGACACCTTCTTGACCTGCTTGGCTATTGCACGCCATGTTGCTGCGTTGGTCTGCGCAGTCTGACCAAGTCTCCAGTATGGAACGAAGAAAAACAGTCGGCAAGGGGGGGGGGGGCCGAGAGAGACTAGCGTCTTGGGGGGCGGGAATGAAATTGTCGAACTAGGCAGGGTGCGATATAATGTAGCTGAAAGCGTTCACTTGAGGTCTGAATTACTTGATTTCGCTTCGGGGCACTGACCTAGGTAGGCTGTCCCCACGGTCAAATGAGCAATACGTACCGGCGAAATCAATACGTACCGGCGAAGCAATACGTACCGGCGAAATCACGAAATGGGGTGGAAACGGGTCCCGGGAAAACATGTTTCTAGACCGCGGTGCTGAACTGCTGATGCTCCAAATGATCTATCTGAATGGAATATTGGATGTTGGGAAGGCCATGCGCTTAGAGAATAGCCAAACTGTGGCCCAGCGAGTTCAAACGAGCTTGCGGACGGAGTTAACGATTTCCAACTCACTTCAAGGAATCGTTCTCGCGTTTATGATGACATCCCGCGGAACGCTGAGGTCACGGAACCAGGGCGTGAGTAGACCTCCAATATCCACGAAAATGCGATAAGAATCGCATGAGAATCGCACAATTAAATGATCATCCCAGGTGAGATGATGATTTAAATATATAGATATTGCACAATTAAATGATCACTGTAGCACGAACTCAGGGCCCCCGTCGGTAAAACGGATTGTTTGGGGGTCGGCTCTCTTCAGTTTTTTAGCTATCTTTTTACTTATACCTCCAAATGACAGTCTGAGACCACCATTGAATTTGTTTTGACAAGGGCAGTTCAATGGCACCATTTGACCCATGGGTGGGTATGGGTGGTAAGGATGGATATGGATGGGTGGGTATGGGTGGGTGGAAGGGTGGTATGGATAGTGTATGGTTTGGTAAATGGGTGGGTCAATGGGTGGGTATGGGTGGTATGGATGAGTATGGATGCTTAATGTGTGTGGGTGAGTATTTTGACTATCACACAATCCCTTTTTGGTAATTATGAGGATGCCATTGTGTGCGCCTTAGTGCAAATACCCATAACCCATACATACTTGTAAGTTATGCCTCTAATTTATATTTAGGTGTGTATGTGTGTGTGTGGGGGGGGGGGGGGGGGGGGGGGGGGGGGGGGGGGGCAGCCCCCCTCAGGTTTTATAGGCAGGGGGTTGGGTTTCCTTTTTTTATACTCCTGACACAACTTAAAAAACAAATGTTGTAGTCTAGGGGTAAACCAAATATCACACAGGGACTTTCCCAACCATGATATCAAGAGGGACTAAACAGAAAAGGCGTTGATGAACTGAATCCCAGACATATAGACAACCGTTTTACCGACGGGGGCACTGAGTTCGTGTTGCAGTGATCAATAAATTCTACAATTTTAATTGAATCGTCATCCCACATGACATGATAATTTAATTGAGAGTTAATGATCGCATTTTAAAACACAATTTACATAACGTATCGTGACAACAGGCTCATAAATGGTACCAAACATAAACATAAAACTTTACATTTTTTTCAAAATGAATTGCCTGTTTTGATATCATGGCCTATCAGCCTTCAGGCTGCTCACCGTCTGTGGTCGGAGTTGCTGCTCACCGTCTATGGTCGGAGTTAACATGGGTAGTATCAACACTACTACACTAAGTTATGATAACGCCTGGGTGGGGCGGGGTATTCAGGGAGCCCCGTCTTACGGCGGTAGAGAACGGGCTGCTACTTTACCTGGGCAAAGCTACCATAGTACCATGGCGGTTGACAGCGACCGCAAACACTTTTCAGTCGTATTAGTTTGCACGTGAAGACTCAATGGAATTACATTACATTACATTACATTACATTACATTACATTACATTACATTACATTACATTACATTACATTACATTACATTACATTACATTACATTACATTACATTACATTACATTACATTACATTACATCACATTACATGTTAAAGTCTACTTGACACCGCGAGGGTGTATGAGACTCTGTGCTTCAAACAAAAAGAAAAAATGAAGGAATGAAGGAAAAAAGTAAGTCGCAATAGCTAAGTATATCCGGAGGATCTGATGCGTACTGCAGAGTACTGCACATGCGCGCAGGCCATAGCTGGTCTAGGCGCCTGGCGGCAGACAACACGGGACCCGGTGTGTAACTGTGTACTCAGGTGCCGACGGACAATAACAACACTAAATCGCACCCGTGGGGAGTCGGGCCCAGCAACTTCTACGCTATTTCTAGGAGCTCAACCATTGAGCCATTCGTCGGAACGGGGGTGCTACTACACTACACTCCCGAGCACAGATGTACTCAGGGGTAATCACCGTCCCTATTAGGCGTAACCCCGGACAGAGAGAATGACACGATGGGTGGAGAGAGGAACAGAGAGATATTGACTCAAGGCAATGGTTACACACGGAGACTGGACTATGTCCAGCCTCCAGTCAACTATGAGGTTAGATTACGGGCTTAGGACTGCGGCTACGTCCACGTCTGCATGGACGTGGACACGCCACTGTCAGTGAGACAGACCTACCGGTCATCTAACTCTCACAGACTGTAACATACATACACAGGCTCACAAATGATATGATCCAGAATTCTGGTATTTTCCATCCCGGCTCTGGTTGACTCTCTCCATGATCGTCAGGAGTTCCTCATGGATCCCATCCATCATCAGGACGGGGAATTGCTGCGAATACACAAGTCACAAAACACAGATGTCGTTAATTAGTTATGTAGGAGTGAATCTGCTGATCACTAGCAATTGATGAGTCGGTGACCCACCGACCCTTCGAGGCGAAAATCCCTCTTGTAACGGGAGTATAAAAAAAATGGGGGACAGTGGGACACCTATCCCTAAAAACCTGAGGAGGGCTGACCCCCCCCCCCCCCCCCCCCCCCCCCCCCTCCTAAATAGAAATACCCCTTTTTTGAAAACATAGATATGGATTCTGGGGGTGTACAACAAGGCGCACATATATAATGGCATCCTCAGAATTCCCACACAGGGCTGGGGCCATACTCACCTGCTTGGCGTCAGTCAACAAGTCAGTCAAGCCTACTTTCTCCAGCCTGTCCAATCTGGCCTCCAGGGTGGCAGTGTTAGGAAACAGGAGGGATGGGTAGCATGGTAGGATCCTGGACCACCACCACCACACACACCACCAACACCACCACCACACACACCACCAACACCACCACCACCACACACACAAACAAGCACCCCCACCCCCCCACACACCCCCACATACCTGTGTGGCGTCAGTCAACGAGTTGGTCAAGCCTACTTTCTCCAGCCTGTCCAATCTGGCCTCCAGGGTAGCGGTGTTAGCAAACAGCAGGGATGGGCAGCATTGAAGAATCACCACCACCACCACACACCACCACCACACTCACCTGCGTGGCGTCAGTCAATGAGTTGGTCAAGCCTACTTTCTCCAGCCTGTCCAATCTGCCCTCCAGGGTAGCGGTGTTAGCAAACAGCAGGGATGGGCAGCATTGCAGGATCACCACCACCACCACACACCACCACCACACTCACCTGCGTGGCGTCAGTCAATGAGTTGGTCAAGCCTACTTTCTCCAGCCTGTCCAATCTGGCCTCCAGGGTGTCAGTGTTAGCAAACAGGAGGGATGGGTAGCATGGCAGGATCCGGGAAACCAAGTCTGCATCTGTGAATCCCATGCGAGTCTTGGCCAGCATGATATTTTGACCCACGGTGAAGGGAGAGCTCTTCTGGAGCAAATCTGGATCGAGCATCCTCACCTGCTCATGTAGGCAGATATGACCGTAAGCAAACAAATAACAGCATGATGTTTTGACCCACAATGAAGGGAGAGCTCAGATGTCACAAATCTGGATCAAGCATCGGCATCGTCACATATAGGCAGATATGACCGTAAGCAAACACAACATAGCATCATGTTTTGACCCATTGAGATCTCTGCTGTAACAACTCTGGGTCGAGTATCCTCACATATGTCCTTACACCAACAAACAAAGATAGCATGACGTTAGACCCACAGAAGGGAGAGCTCATCCGTAGAAAATCTGGATCGAGCATCCACACCTGCTCATATAGGCAGATATGTCCTTCAAACAAACAAACAAACAAACAAACAAACAAACAAACATAGCATGATGTTTTGACCCACGGTGAAAGGAGAGCTCTGAGGCATTTGAGCATCCTCACATATAGGCAGCTACGTCCTTCACAAATGTATGCTATTTAGACCCACGTTGAAGGGAGAGATACGCCGTAGCAAATCTGGATCGAGCATCCGCACCGGCTCATGTAGGCACATATGTAATACATACAAACACACACACACACACACAAACAGCAAGATGTTAAAAAACACGGTGAAGGGAGAGCTCTGATATAACCAATCTGGATCGAGCATCCGCACACGCCGGCTCATGTAGGCACATATGTACTTCATACACACACACACACACACACACACACATAGCAAGATGTTAAAAAACACAGTGAAGGGAGAGCTCTGATGTAACCAATCTGGATCGAGCATCCGCACACGCCGGCTCATGTAGGCACATATGTACTTCACACACACACACACACAAATAGCATGATGTTAAAAAACACGGTGAAGGGAGAGCTCTGATGTAACCAATCTGGATCGAGCATCCGCACACGCCGGCTCATGTAGGCACATATGTACTTCACACACACACACACACACAAAAATAGCATGATGTTAAAAAACACGGTGAAGGGAGAGCTCTGATATAACCAATCTGGATCGAGCATCCGCACACGCCGGCTCATGTAGGCACATATGTACTTCATACACACACACACACACACACACACACACACACACACACACACACAAATAGCAAGATGTTAAAAAACACAGTGAAGGGAGAGCTCTGATATAACCAATCTGGATCGAGCATCCGCACACGCCGGCTCATGTAGGCACATATGTACTTCACACACACACACACACACACAAAAATAGCATGATGTTAAAAAACACAGTGAAGGGAGAGCTCTGATGTAACCAATCTGGATCAAGCATCCGCACACGCCGGCTCATGTAGGCACATATGTACTTCACACACACACACACACACACAAATAGCATGACGTTAAAAAACACGGTGAAGGGAGAGCTCTGATGTAATCAATCTGGATCGAGCATCCGCACACGCCGGCTCATGTAGGCACATATGTACTTCACACACACACACACACACACAAAAATAGCATGATGTTAAAAAACACGGTGAAGGGAGAGCTCTGATGTAACCAATCTGGATCAAGCATCCGCACACGCCGGCTCATGTAGGCACATATGTACTTCACACACACACACACACACAAAAATAGCATGATGTTAAAAAACGCAGTGAAGGGAGAGCTCTGATGTAACCAATCTGGATCAAGCATCCGCACACGCCGGCTCATGTAGGCACATATGTACTTCACACACACACACACACACAAAGAAAGATAGCATGATGTTTTGAACCGTGGTGAAGGGAGAGCTCAGATGTACGAACTCTGGATCGAGCATCCGCACTTAGTGGCACAGATGTCCTTCACTTTTGTTTTAGCAAGATGTTAAAAAACACAGTGAAGGGAGAGCTCTGCTGTAACATATCTGGATCGAGCATCCGCACTTATAGGCACAGAAGTCCTTAACACAAACGAAAAATGGCAAGATGTTAAAAAACAACTTTGGATCCAGCATCTGCACCAGCCCATTTAGGCAGATATGTTGGATAAACAAACAAAACACAAAATGATGTTTTGACCCACGGTGAAGGGAGAGCTATGCTTTAACAAACCTGGATGGAGCATCCTCATATATAAGCACATATGTATTCACTTATTTTTCAGTTTGTTTCAGTTTGTTTCAGTTTGTTTCAGTTTTCCAGATTCCAGTAGGTCCAGTAGGGTAGCAAAAGGTTGCGGCGCAAGCCAGATTTCAAGGCCCACATCTGTCAAACCTTTCACACCTGGGCGTCGTACTGGGGTGGCACCGAGTCGCTCAATTTCCGGCGCGTCGCATAGAAACAAACACTGTATATGTGTTTGTTACAGTCCAAGGGTAGGCCAAATAGGCTAAAGGGACTTGCCCAACCGTGACAGGAAGGGCTAACAAGAAATAAGCATCAATGAACTAAACCCAAACAACTGGTCACAGACAAGGGCCCTGAGTTTGTGCTGCGGTGGTATTTCAATGAAACACTGTGTGCCCTTCATAGTCAAAGCATGAGAACGCCTGGTGGGGCGAAATACAGACGGATTCTTCATCCTCTCTATGATCTCTACAAAGTTGGACGATGGGGTCATTTTGGTTACAAATTGCCCCCCCCCCCCCCCCTTGTTTGGCTGCTTAAAAAAAAGAAATGAGAACACATGGTGGGACATGGTATTAAGGGAGCCCCGTCACAGTCACATATATTAACACAGTATTTGGCAGTTTTAGATGAAACTGTCAGGCCCAGAATTACATATTTATTTACACAAGCTTTGGCAGTTTTAGACGCACCCACCAGGCTCATAATTGTATATTTATTTACACAGCCATTGGCAGTTTTAGACGCACTCACCTGGCTTATAATGGCATATTATCAATTATAACTTGGACCTAAACTTGGTAACATGGACGATATTTATTTACAAGGCATTTGGCAGGATTAGACGCACCCACCAGGCTCATAATTACATATTTCTTTACACAGGCTTTGGAAGTTTTAGGCGCACTCACCAGGCTCAGAATCTGATCCGTAGTAAGGCCATATCCACGGAAAAACTTGATCCAAGGTTCCAGATCATCACACACCAGCAGCGGCAGTAGCTTGCTTGTGAGGACCTGTGTTGTTGTGTAGTCGTCATTGCGTACTGTCATATATGTATGTGTAGTCGTCATTGTGTACTGTCATATATGTATGTGTAGCCGTCATTGTGTACTGTCATATATGTATGTGTAGTCGTCATTGTGTACTGTCATATATGTATGTGTAGTCGTTATTGTGTACTGTCATATAGTATGTGTAGTCGTCATTGTGTACTGTCATATATGTATGTGTAGTCGTCATTGTGTACTGTCATATATGTATGTGTAGTCGTCATTGTGTACTGTCATATATGTATGTGTAGTCGTCATTGTGTACTGTCATATATGTATGTGTAGTCGTCATTGTGTACTGTCATATATGTATGTGTAGTCGTCATTGTGTACTGTCATATATGTATGTGTAGTCGTCATTGTGTACTGTCATATATGTATGTGTAGTCGTCATTGTGTACTGTCATATATGTATGTGTAGCCGTCATTGTGTACTGTCTTGTGGACAGTTCAATGTAATCAGCACTTATAGTCTACATCACCACACACCAGCAGCGGCAGTAGCTTGCTTGTGAGGGACTGTGTTGTTGTGTTGTCGTCATTGCGTACTGGCATGTGGTTACTTAAATGTAATCAGCACATATCACCTACATCACCACACACCAGCAGCTGCAGTAGCTTGCTTGGTGAGGGACTGTGTTGTTGTGTTGTCGTCATTTTTTTTAAGCCCGTTTCTGTCATGGGTGGTTGTTGTTTAGTCGGCATTGCTTGCCTGGCATGTGGTTTACTTTAAAATGATAATCAGCCCTAATCCCATCGAATCACCACACACACCAGCTAAGCTGCAGTAGCTTTGCTTGCCCTTGTGAGGACCTGTGTTGTTTGTGTTGTTGGTCATCATTTGCGTACTGTCATGTTGTTGTTTTGTAGTCCGGCAATTGCCTTACCTGGCAATGGTGGTTACGTAAATGTAATCCACACACATATCCACCTACAGTTCACCACACACCAGCAGCTGCAGTAGCTTGCTTGTGAGGAACTGGGCTGTTGTGTAGTCGTCATTGCGTACTGTCATGTGTGTCAGTCTGTGTGTATGTCTGTCTGTCCGTCCGTCGCCTGTCTGGCTGGTATGTTTTGTATGTATCTATTCTATAATAGAAAAAATACCCCCCCGCCCCCCCCCCCCCCCCCCCCCCCCCCCTTCCACCCCACCCCTCCCCCACCCCCCCGCCCCCCCCATACAACACAAACCATCTCCCCCCTCCCCCCCGGGTCCCAGGTCCCCCCCGGTTCTCTATCCCCCTCCCATATCTCCCCCCCCCCCCCCCACCCCATTGTACCCCTACCCACCAAACATACTCCCTTACTATTCCTGCTTAACTCGGCCCCTGAAACATATTTCCTGCCTTCACCCCCCTTTCCTTCCCCCACCCCCAGCCATCCCACCCGCCCCCCCACCCTCTCCCTCCCCCACTTTCCCAAACGTTTTATTTTTGGTCAACAGAGGGCCCAATGAACTCAATCTATCTGGGGCTAACCCCCCCCAATCAATTGCATGTCATGCAATACCAAGCCCCCCCCCACAAAACCGAGCGCACCCCCCCAACCCACCCAACCCACCCACCACACTCACAACCAGCACACCCCAACCAACAAATAAACAACAAACCCCCGAACCAAGCACAGCAACCAAACAACAACAAATCAAGACAAAGAACCGCCAACCGAAGATTTCCGCATGTGAGTGGCCTGTCTTGGGGTGTGAAGCGAAGGTTATCCCTCCCCTAGCGAGGACAACTCAACGTTGTTTTTGTGAAACATAGGCCCAACCGCACTTTATCCCTATGGGGCAACCTACCTATGGTCCATGTTATTCATGACAATGTTAAATAATAAGCCCCCCCCCCCCCCCCCCCCCCCCCCCCCAACACACAACCAACAAAAGAACACAACCCCCCCCCATGAAAACAACCCCCCCCCCCCCCCCCCTGCAATTAGCATTAAGCACTTAGCACCAGCACCATCAAACAAACCCACCACAAAAAACCCACCCAAACACCCTACCCATCCCAACCAGACACCACCCCAACCATCCAAACAACCATCCCCGCCAACCCGAAGATTTCCAGCAGCCGAGTACAGTATTTGGTGTTGAAGGGTGAGTCCCCTGTGGAAAGCCAGCTCAACGCCGTTGTTTGGTCCAAACAGAGAGAGGGCTAAATGCCCCTCAACTTAATCTCTGTTGGGCTAAACAAGCCAATATTGTCCATGTCAGGGGTCCATGTCCCCCCCATGTCATGTCATGGTTCATCTTCCCAATGTCATGTCCCCATGTCATGCAAAATAATCCCCCCCCCCCCCCCCCCCCCCCCCCCCCCCCCCACCCCCCCCCCCCCCCCCCCACCCCCCCCCCCCCCCCCCCCGCCCCCCCCCCCCCCCCCCCCCCCAAGCACGCCCCATCCCCAATCACCAAACAAAACAACCCAAACACACAAAAAACAAACACCCCCCACAATAACAACACCCGCCAACCACCATCAAAAATCAAGCACCCGCCACAATATATTTCAGCAGTTAGTACTGATTTTGGTGTGAAGCAAGGAAGTCACCCCCTGCAGCATCGACGTTTTTTGGTCAACAAGAAGAGCCCACTTGTTGGGGGGCGCATGTCTGAGGCCTACCACCAATGCCATGTTAATGTCCTGTCCCATGGGGTATAGCCCTAATAAGCCCTCAATCCTCACAAAACAAAACAAACTACCCAAAACTACCCCCCAACTACCCCCCACGCACAACTACCCCACTAAACTACCCCCCAAGCCACTACCCCCTACCGACCCCCCCCCCCCCTACCTACCCACCACTAACCCCACCCACTACCCCCCAACCCCCTACCCGACCCACTACCACTAAACTACCAACAACTCAACGAACCCACACCCCCCCCCCCTCCCCCCCCCCCCCCCCCCCCCCCCCAAATAACCACCCCCGCCCCCCCCCCCCCCCCCCCCCCCCCCCCCCCCCCCCCCCCCCCGCCCACACACACACACACACCCTTTGCAACCAGCACAGGCAACCCTCCAACCCCCCCCCAACCCACCCCCCCCCTCCCCACCCCCCCCACCCTCATCAAAAAACCCACAAGACAAATTATTTCAGTAAGTAGTAGTAGTATAGGAGTGAATAGTATCGAATTACTGTTTTGTGGGTGAAGCCCGAGAAGGAAGTCCCCCCGTGGAAAGCACTTCAAAACGTTTTTGGGTCCAACAGAGGGCCAATGTGCTCAATCACTCGTACACTCCTCCAAGTTTTAATAGCTTCTTCTTTTCAAGCTAGCTCTGTGCCAGAAAGACCAAGTGTTGGTGCCCCACATGGTTTGCTTCCTTGGACTGGGTGCCCATTCCCTGAAGTTTTTGTAGGGGAGGTGGGGGGTTTTTGGTGGTGTTGGTTGTGGGGTGGTTTTTTTTGGGTTTTGGTGGGTTTTGTGTGTTGAGAGGGGTGGGGTTGTGGGGTGGGGTGGGGGTGTGAGGTGATGTGGGGGGGTGTGAGTGGGGTGGGTGGGGTGGGGTGTGGGTGGGGTTGTGGGTGGGGTGTGCCAGTTGGGTGGATGGTTTTGGGTGGGGTTTGGTGTGTGAGGGGCCCCTGCAGGCAGGCCAACCGTTGGTGGTGGCCACATGGTTTTTTCGCTGCCCTCAAGTCTGTGCCCATTCAACCGAAGTGTGTTGGGTGGGGGGGGGTGGGGTTTTGTGGGGTGAGTGGGGCCGGGGTGGGGTGGGGGTTGTGATTGGTTGGGTGGGATTGGGTGATGTGGGGTAGTCTGGGGTGGGGGAGCAGTTATGTGGGGTGGGATGGGTTGGGGTTGGGTTGTGGGTTGAGTTGAGTGGGCAGGGGTTGGGGTGAATGGTTGGGGTGGGTTGGGTGGGGTAATGTAATGTGGCGGTGGGCCTAGGGTTTTGGGGGGGTCGGTGGGATGGGTTTGGGGTGTGTTTTGGGTGTGGGGTGTGAGGTGTGGGGTTTAAGGTCGATGGACGTTGTGGTGAATGGTTTTGGGGTGGGGTGTGTGGTGTGGTTTGGTGGGTGTTGAGGGTTGGCCATGGAATAGCTAGGGGGTGGGGGGGGGGGGGCTGCAGGCACAGGCAATTTGTGGCCACATGGATGGCTTCCCCCTCGGAAAAAACTGCGAGACCATTCACCTTGAAGGTTGTTTGTTTGGGGCTAGGGTTTGGGGTTTGTGGGAGTTGCAGGCAGGGTGGGGTTGGGGAGGGTGGTGGATGGGTTGGGTGGGGGTGTGGGTTGGGGTGGTGGAAGGAGTGGTGGATGGTTGGGGTATGGGTGGTTGGGTGTGGGTGGGGTGTGTGGCTGCCAGGCTGGCGACGTTTTGGGGTGGCCCACATGGTTTTCCTTCCCTTGGACTGTCGCCATTCACCTGAAGTTGTTTTGTAGGGGTATGGCGAGTAACGGTTTTTTTGTGTGTGTCTGTGTTGCGTCCTGTGTGTGGTGGGGGGGATTTGCCTGTGCTTGGGAGGTTTGGTTTTGTTTTGATTTTTGGTTTTGTTTTGGTTTGGGGGTGTGTGGGTTGATGTGGGATGGGATGGTGTGGGGTGGTGTGGGTAAATGTGGTGGGTGGTGGGGTGGGGGTTGTGGGTGGGATCGTTTGTGTGGGGTGGGGGTGGCTGCTGACACCTGCGGATGGCGTTGGGTTGTGGTGTGGGTTGTGGAGGGGTGGGTGGCTGGGCCTGCAGTGGCGGTGGGGTTTGTGGTGATGGGTGTGGCCGGGGTGGGTAGGCTTGTGCGGTTGGGGTGGGGTTGTGTAGTTGGGGTGTGGGTGTGGCGGGGTTTGGGGTGGGCTGGCTTGCGGGTTGGCGGTGGGGTATTTTGGGGTGGGTGTGGGCGGGTTGGGTGGATGGGACGGGTTTGGGGGTTGGGTGGTGGGAAAAGCTGGGCTTGCCAGCCAAGTTTTGGTGGCCACATGGATGGCTTTCCTTGACCTGCCGCCCATTAAACCCTGAAGCTGTTTGTAGGGGTGGGTGGGAAAAGGGTGGGGTAGGTGGATGTTTGGGGGGGGTGGGGTTGCTTTGGGGGTGGGCCCCTTCGGGTTGCCCCTTGTGGTGTTTTGATCGGTGTGGGGTCGGTGGGGGTGGGGCTGGGTGGCTTGGTTGGGGCGCGGGTTGGGGGTCGGGTGGGGGAGCCTGGCCCGGCAAGCAAGTTTTTGGTGGCCACATGGATGGCTTCCTCGGACTGTGCCCATTCACCTGAGGTTGTTGTACTCTCACTTGTACTGCTGCTGGCATCTTGCTGAGTGCTATTGGTATCTTTATGGGTGGGACTGGTTCCCTCCCCAGCTACACACTGGGATGCATCACTTCTGCTGCTGCTGGAATCCGCCTGTTGGAGTTCTGCCAAATGGTTATCCCTCCTTTATAGCTGCTTGGGTTCTCCCTCCTCATGCCATTGGTAAGGGGGGGGGGCCCCCCCCTTATCCCTGCCTCCTGGTTTTTCCCCTCTTAGGTTTTCGGCTGGTAAATCCATCCGCCTGAAGTGCTTGTTGTTATCCCCTCCTCCAGCCACACACTTTGGGGATGCTCACTTTCCGCTGCTACTACTACTCTTGGAATCTATCCTTCCTGCGTCCGCACGTAGGACATCCGAAACTCCCGCTCCCTGGTGTCCTCTCCCCTCCCGTGAAAGAGGCGATCGAACAGCGGCCCAGGAAGCCCATGATACGCCTACTCGATGGCTAGCGCGCGGAACTACGAGCGATCGTGACGTCGTTGCCGTCTCTGGGGCTGATGCGCTCAATGTGTGTGGGGAGGTCGACGCTAGGGCTTGGCATGACGCCCCAGCGTGTAGCCTGGCTATGCTGCGACCAGAGGATGTGGATGCCCGAAGGGGGCATGCGCTAAATGCGTGTGGAGAAGGCTGAGCTAGGGCTTGGCATGACGCCCCAGCGTGTACGCCTGTCCAGCGACCAGTGGACGTGGATGGGGAATGGGTGGAAGAGGGGGTATGCTGGTATTGTGAAAGGGGCGTGGTCTTCGAGAGATGGACATGCATGGTGGAGTATGGCTCTCTCTCTGGCCGTGGTCGCTGTTATATCTGGCTACTGTGAAGTCGAACTGCGTAGTGTACTGATTGCCAGACAAATTACCTATCTCATATCTCCTTCACCTCGAGGACGGGAACATGAGACAGATCAGATAGACCACAAGCCAACCAGCCTGGCAACCTGCAAAGTTGGAGGCTGAGGGCGTTGGAGGCTGCCAGGCTGGTTGTTGGAAGAACCACCCCAATTGCTGAATTGTTTCAAAGCAAGCTTGAATTAACATTCGCGAGTACGTTTTTGTTACAAACGCTCTTGTTTCGCTGTATCGCTTAAACCTGTTGCTTCTCTGTCTATCTAATTGTAGCTGTGCCCCGCACCTGCATGCGCTGGATCCAGGGAGCTAGAGCGTTGGTAACGACAGCGTATAGTTCACGCAGCATGCTGCATCTAGGATCCATACCCCGCAGCTTTGCCTCCAAACCTTCTCTTATCAAATGCCCATCGCTACCAACCATCGGCACCCCGTGCCGCAAAGTTGCCCCGGTCCATCAGCGCTTATGCGTAGATCCATCAGTTCTGCGTAGGAACTATGCCTCGCATCTGAGATCAGCTGCATACGCTCCAGACTGGAGCTCCGATGAGTACAGGAATGAAAACAGTGACGGGAACCTCGGAACCAACCACCTGCGAAACCAACCAGCGCAGCCAGGACAGCCAGTGCATGTGAAGGGCATCCTGCAACAATACTGGGGATATTCTGAGTTTCGCGACGTTCAAGAGGAGGTAATTCATGCAGCGCTCAATGGGCAGGACTGTCTGGTCGTCATGGCCACCGGTGCTGGCAAGTCCCTATGCTTCCAGATCCCTGCGCTCCACACCAAGAAGCCCTGTATCGTCATCTCCCCTCTAATCAGTCTGATGGAAGATCAAGTATCCGCACTGAATGCACGAGGTATCAGCGCGTGCCTCCTGGGGTCGGCTCAGACCGACAATAATGTCCGCTTAGAAGCGTTTGCCGGGGCGTATCAGTTTGTGTACATGACCCCAGAGCTGGCCGTCAACTCGCTCACCCAGTTAAGAAATATGCACTCTCGGGTGGGCATCTGCCTCTTCGCTATCGATGAGGCACACTGTGTGACAGAATGGGGTCACGACTTCCGGCCCAACTTCCTTGAACTGTGGAAGCTGAGAGAGGCAATCCCAGACGTCCCAATCATGGCCTTGACAGCTACAGCAGGTACATATGTTATAAATCAATAGGACACCTGATTAATAGGCGAGAGGTTTATGGGGCCAGCCTGTTTGCTTGCACTAGGGCCTACCACCAATACAGCTGGCACTTTTAGTGTTAATGTACACAATTTTTGATTTCAAAATCATGAAATAAAACAAAATTATGAAATGCAGGAGCTGTTGTCCAGCGCACGATCAGCACCTGCATTTGTTTTAGTATATACATATTGTGTGTGTTTATATATATTAATGCAGGTGCCGATATCCAGCGCGTGATCAGCACCTGCATTTTTTTTTTAATTTATGTATTTAATTATTTATTTATTTATTTGTAACATGTAGATGCTGATGTACAACGCGAGATCAGCCCCTACATTTGTTTTATTAACATGTTTGTAATATTTATTTATTTATTTTTATTTTGTAAAGTGCAGGTGCTGATGTCCAACGGGAGATCAGCACCTGCATTTGTTTTGTCACCATGTTTATAATAATTGTTTATGTTTTTATATGTATCCCCGTTTCAGAGGATGGCTCAATGGCAGAGAGCTCCTGGAACGACGTAGGTACTGGGTTCGAATCCCCACGGGTGCGCTTTAGTGTACGCGGTCGCTGTCAACCGCCATGTTAGCTTTGCTCAAGTAAAGTAGCAGCCCGTTCCCTACCGCTGTAAGACTGGGCTCCCTTAATACCACGCCCCACCAGACGTTATTGTCACTCTATTTATTTGTAAAATGCAGGTGCCGATGCCCAGCGAGAGATCAGTTCCTGCATTTGTTTTGTAAACATTTTTTTTTATAATTGATTTTTTCTTTTTTCTTTTTTTAATGCAGGTGCCGTTGTACAACGCGAGATCATCACCTAAATTTGTTTTGTAAACGTTCTTATCATTATTTATGTATTTGTTTGTTTATTTGTAAAGTTCCGGTGCCGATGTCCAGCTCGAGATCAGCACCTGCATTTGTTTTGTAAACATTTTTTGTCGTTGTAGAAGATGTCCGGCGCATGATCAGCACCTGCATTTGTTTTGTAAACATTTTTTGTCGTTGTAAAAGATGTCCGGTGATGATCAGCGCCTGCCCATTTGTTTGTAAAAGCATTTTTTTTTTGTTGGTTTTTGTCGTTGTAAAGAAGATGTCCCTGCGCAATGAATCAGCCACCTGCATTTTGTTTTTGTCAAACATTTTTGTGATGAATTTGTTTTTTGTACAATGCAGGGGCCGATGTCCAGCGCAAGATCAACACCTGCATTTGTTTGTAAACATTTGTTTAATACAGTTTATTTATTTGTAAAATGCATGTGCCAATGTCCAACGCGAGATGAGCAGCAACCTGCATTCGTTTTCTACATTTGTTAAGGAATACTTGTTTATAGTGTTATTGTGTTTAGTAATACTTGTTTCGTGAATTTGTTTAGTAATACTTGCTTATTTATTTATTTATTTATTTATTTGCAAGTTGCAGGTGCTGATGTCCAACCACCGCTAGACTCAGACCTTGCAATTTTATATTTTTGTTAACAATGGTTTAGTACTAATAAATTGCTTTCTTTTTTATATTTAGTTTTATTTTATTTTATTTAATTTTGTAAATTGGCAGGTGCTGAATGGGGGTGTCCCCCCAACGCGAGGTTTCCAGCAGCAACCTGAAAATGTGAATACGAGTAGGATGCGAACAGGACGTGGGTGACCCTCCCTTTGTAATCACCCAACCTGGCCCCTACTATTATTCACTGACACCTATCAAAACCTTCAGTATAACATTTTTGGCGGAGCACCCCTCCTTTCAAAAGGGGGCGGAAGCCCCCCAATGTTTACCATTTGTTATTGTTTTGGTTTGTTTTTGGTCCATTTTGTTTTGTCCTTTGACCGGGGAAAAAAAAAAGAAAGAAAACAACTTGAAAAGCTGACACGTTCAGCCCAACGTTGCGTGACTAACTCCGCTTAACCTTCCTTCGGGTCCACTCCATCACCATCGTTGCCACCTTTTGTTCCGTTGCCAACAAATTCCGCCAATTTTCCGCGCCGCTTGCGACGCTGCATAGGACATGTACAAAACAAAATATACTACCCACCACCACCCACCACCACCCATCACAAACAACCACCAACCTAAAACCAGGTGGCCCGATGTCGCCCATCCGCGAAAGAATAAGCAAGCAACCTGAGATCGCGGGGGGATTGCGACGAGGACGTGGGTGACCTCCTTTGAGCGATCCAACCTGCACTTTAGGGTGTCCAAGCGGGAGAACATGCACAAGGTGGGTGTGTATGGGGTGTGTGTGGTGTGGTGTGTGTGGTGTGTGTGTGGGGGGTCATATGTGTGTGTGTGTGTTGTGGGGGTGGGTTTTGTGGTTTGGGGTGGTCATAATGTGGTTGTTGTGTTTTTGGTTTTAAAATATAAAAAAAAATAAATAAAAAAAAAAATAATTTTAAAATTTTAAAAACACAAAACTGCGCCCTCATGTAGCAGAGACCCCACGGTTGCACTGGTTACACCAAAGGATCCAATTATAAGTAAGAGGACGTGGGTGAACCTCCACCACTTGGGGCTCCATGGAATGAAAGAGAGAAAAAGTGAAAACTAGAAACAATCCAACCTCCACTTGTTTTGGGGTGTCTCCAAGCGGATAAGCAATGCAATCAGGTGGGTTTTGTTTGTGGTGTGGTGGTGTGTGTTGTTTGGGGTGGGGGAATATGTTTGGGGTCGCGTGGGTGTTGGTTGTGTGGGGGGGGGGGCGTGGGTTCATGTGTGTGTGTGTGTGAGTGTGTGTTTTACTGCCATCAATGTAGCAGAGACCGAACTGTTACACAGGCTACACTGGTTACACTGGTTACACCGGGGGTCCCAATTAAACCTAATAGGGATGTGAGTGCCCTCCTTTGAACGCCCCAAACCTCCACTTTTGGGGTCTTCAAATCGGGGAAAAGCCATGGCCAGCAGGGGGTGTGTGTGTGGGGGGGGGGGAGGGGAGGGGGGTGGGAGGGGGGGGGGGGGGGTAATGTTTGTGTGTGGGGGGGATCCTGGGTCGACGCTTGGGTGTATGAGATTGGGGTTGGGGGTGTGTGGTGTGGTTGGTGGTGGGGGTAGTGTCGGGTGGTGGGGGGGGCTGGGTTTGGACGCTGGGGGGCGATGAGGGTGGGTGTTGTGTTGTGTGTTTGTGTTTGTGTGTGTGTTTTCCTCAGGGTTGTGTGTGGTGTGGGGGGGGCGGTGTGGGGAGGGGTGTGGGTGTGGGGGTGGGGACGTGGGGTGTGTGGGTGGGGTGTGCACTTGTTTGTGTGTGGGGGGGGTTTCGGTGGGGTTGGGCCCTGGGGGTGGAAGCCTGGGGGGAGAGGAAGGTTACTGTGGTGTGGTGATTTGTTGTTGTGTTTCCTCATTTTGATTAAGGGCCGCAGCCAGGGTTGTTTTACACAGACTAGCCTCTCGAGGGGCAGCAATGGCTCAATATCGACGTGCAACCTCAAACTTCTTGGGAAGGGGCTTGTATACGATACAAAGAACTGGCACACGAAATTTGGAACACCCAACAAATTGTGGAAAACGTTGGTTGCTTGCCCTGCGCTTGTTTGGAAAAACAGCAAGGAAATATCTAAATTTGGACTTGCCAAACCTCACTGTTGGGCAGGGCTGGATACGTAACAAGCACTGGTGAACTGAACCCCAACAAATCGTAAACGACGGGGGCCCGTTCGTGCTGTGCAGATAATTAAAAAACCCCAATCAATGGCAAACTAGCCAGCAACATGTCACATGCCCTCCCCCCCCCCCCCCCCCCCCCCCTTTCCTACCCCTCTTTTCTTCTTCCTCCCTAACCCCAATCCTTTCCAATCCTAATCCTGACCCTAACAAATTGTCAACGGCAGGGCCCCTGGGTTTGTGCTGTGCAGATCATTTTAAATTCAATCAATGGAAACTAACCACACATGGCACTCCCCCCCCCCCCCCCCACACACACACCCCTCTGTTCCTACACCCTCCTCCTCCTCTTTCTAACCCAATCCTAATTCCAATCCTAATCCTGAACCCCAACAAATCGTTTAACGTGCATTGGCCCGGAGTTTGTGCTATGCAAAATGTTAAAACCAAATATGGTAACTAACCCACCTGCCCCCCCCCCCATCCCCCCCCCCCCCCCCCCCCCCCCCCCCCCCTGTTCCTACCCCTCTTTCTCCTCTTCCTAACCCAATCCTAATTCCAATCATAATCCTGAACCCCAACAAATTGTACACGGGAGGGGCCTGGGGGTTGTGCTGTGCAGATCATTTAAATTCAATCAATGGCAACTAACCACACAGCAACGTTCCCCCCCCCCCCCCCCCAACCTCTCTTCCCACTACCCTCCTCCTCCTCTTTCTAACCCAATCCTAATTCCAATCCTAATCCTGAACCCCAACAAATCGTAAACGGCATTGGCCCAGAGTTTGTGCTACGCAAATAATTTAAACCAAATCAATGGCAACTAACCACATCCGCCCCCCCCCCTGTTCCTACCACCACCCCCTCTTCTCCTCTTCCTAACCCAATGCCTAATTCCAATGCATAATCTGAACTCCCAACAAATTGTACACGGGAGGGCCTGGGGGTTGTGCTGTGCAATCATTTAAATTCAAATCAATGGCACTATACCACACATGCCCCCCCCCCCCTCCCCCCCCCCCCCCACCCTGTTCCTACCCCTCCTCCTCCTCCTCCTCCTAATCTAATCAATCTAATCCCAATTTTAACTTGGACCCCAACAATTGTTAAACGCAGGGTCCCCATAGTTCGTGCTATGCAGATCATTTAACTTAAATTAATGGCAACTAACCGCGTCCCCTCCCGCCCCCCCCCCCCCCCCCTGTTCCTACCCCTCCTCTCCTACCAATTCCTCCTCCTCCCTCCTCCTCCTCCTCCTCCTCCCTCGTCTCCTCCTCCTCGACCCCCTCCCCTGTGCATACCCATCCTCCTCCTCCTCCTTCTTCTCCTCCTCCTCCTCCTCCTCCTCCTCCTCACCCTCCTCCTAATCCCAATCCTGAACCCAACAAATTGTGAGCGTAGGTGCTTGCCCCGCTTTTGGCTAAACACAAAGAACATGCTAAATTGACTTATCCAAACTCACTATTGGGAAGGGCTGTATACATAACCAGCACTGGCAAACTGAACCTCAACACATTATGAACGTAGGTGCTTGCCCCGCTTTTGGCAAAACGCAAAGAACAAGGCTACCTTGATGCGACGCTCATCTATACGCTCACCACAGGGGCCGTTGATGATATCGCCGAGTACCTGAATGCCGAGATGGGTGGCAAATGTGGCAGGTGTGTATGTATGTGTGTATGTTTGTATGTATGTATGTAATTATGTAATGTATGTTGTTGTATTGTATGTATGCTACTGTATGTAATGTAGTATGCATGTATGTGTGTATATATGTAGGTTGGGTAGATGGTAATAGGTGATAGACCCTGCAGACACAACACAACAAGCTTCATTGATAAGAGCACCTTGGGCGCATACCTGCTTTTGTGCAGTCTGCTTGTTGCACTGCCTGATCTTGCCTGCACCACTCGCACCCCCCCTCCCCCCCCTCCCCCCCCCCCCCCCCCCCCCCCCTCAACCCATCACACACACCACCACTCACCTCTGCTCACCACCACCACACCACCACCCCACCACCACCACCACCACCCCTCTACCACTCAATCCTACCACACACTCACTTCCACCACCACCACCGACCCACCACCTACACACTCACACCACTCTTCTACCGCACCCCCCGCTCCCCCCGCACACCCCCACTCTACTCACCCTCCCCCTTAACTCCGCCCACACCCCCCTACTCCGCACCCCCCACACCCCCCCCATCCAGCCCACCCACCACCACCACCCTCTACCACCGTCCACCTCTACAACCACAACCCCCTCCTTAACCCCCACCCCAACCCCACCACCACCCTTCCACCCCACTCTCCACCACCACCACCAGCACCACCGTCCTACCCCTGCCCACCTCTCCCGCACCTCACCCCCCCTCCACCACTCACACCACCCCCAACTCACACTGCCACCTCTCCATCGATCACCTCCCCCCCTCCCGCCAAGTCCACCCCCTCCACCACGCCAACTCCCCCCCTCCCCCTCCCAAACCCTTCCCCACTCTTCCACGTGACAGGTATCCATGCCAATAGATCCAGGAAGACCAGAAGAATTCACACACAGCGTTCAAGCTAGACGACACTTAACCACCAATACCACCTCTAACACCACCTTCACCACCCCCACCCCCACCCCCACCCCCACCCCCACCCCCACCACCAAATGTGTCAGGTATCATGCCAAGATGAGCCAGGAAGACAGAAAGAAGTCACACACAGCGTTCATGCTAGACGACACGGAAGTCATGGTGAGCAAGGCAAACACATCTTAGCTAGCACTTCACATTTTGGGGGTCTTCATAGTGCATAGTGCAAATTGGGTGTGAGGTGCGCGGGCTAGGTGTGTGTGTTGGGGGGGGGGGGGGGGGGCATGCGCAGTGGGTGTGTTCATGCTAGACGACATGGAAGTCATGGTGAGCAAGCCAAACAAATCTTAGCTAGCACATTTTGGGGGTCTTCATAGTGCTTAGTGCAAATTGGATGTGAGGTTGCTGCAGGTGGCTTGTGGTGTGTGTGTGTGGGGGTGGGGCTGCACAGTGGTGTGTCCCATTCTAGAGACGACACGGAAGTCATGGTGAGCAAGTCAAACAAATCTTAGCTGCACTACCGCACATTTTGGTGTCTTCATAGTGCATAGTGCAAATGGGTGTGGAGGTTTCTGCAGGGGTCTTTTGTGTGTGTGTTTTGGTGAGGGGGGGGGGGGGGGGGGGGGGGCATCACATTGGTGTGTTCATGCTAAAGACCGACACAGCAGTCATGTGAGCAAGGCAAACACATCATACTAGCACTCACATGTTGGGGGTATTTCATATGCATAGTTGCAAATTAGGTGTGAGGTTGCTGCAATGGTTAGTTGTTGTTTGTGTGTGTGGTGGTGTGTGTGTTGGGGGGGGGGGGGGCATGCGCAAGTGGGTGTGTTCATGCTAGACGACACTGAAGTCATGGTGAGCAAGGCAAATCTTAGATAGTAATGCACATTTTGGGGGTCTTCATTTAGCATAAGGCATTCATAGTAAATAGTGGGTGTGAGGTTTCTGAAGGGGCTAGTTTTTTTTGGGGGGGGGGGGGGACATGCACAGTGGGCATGTTCATTCTTGGCGACAGTCTTAGTCTTATTCAAAGTTCACACCCCCACCACGACCTCCACCACCACCACCACCACCTCTACCAGACGACACAGAAGTCATAGTGAGCAAGGCAGAAAATCATAGCTAGCACACTGCATTTCCGTCTAAGTCTTAGTCAAAGTGTAAGCTATCACGCCACCCCACCTAGTTGATGTGTCACCAGGGATTTTGTTCGAATCTGAAAGTGTTTTTTTTATAGCTTTATGGTTTTAGGCCTCCTCCAGGGACAGCATTTTATAGCTTTTATAACTTGTATAACTTTTATAAGTTGTATAACGTTTAGGGCCATTTTAGGGCCTGTGTGTCACAGGGTACTTCCAAGCGCACGCTTTTGCGCGCTGGCGCGCTGCCTTTTTGAGCCCCACTGCGCGTTTCGCGCAATTTTTTGCACCCCCCTGTGTGCGCAACAAGCAATTTTTGCGCTTATTGCACTGCAAAGCGCATTTTTTTTTCAAGTGCGCTGAAGCACTGGCCAATTAGGTGAATGGAAGTACCCCGGTGTGTCACCCAAAAGATCGTGCTAAACTGTACAATATATTTCCGGTACAATGGTAAAATGCAAAATGATATAAGATGCAAAATGATAAGCAGTGCAATGATAATAAATGTACAATGAGAACCTGTTCAATCGTCAAAGTCTTCAGCGCCCTTTCTGCACTACCACGGCACCCTTATACACCCAGCGTTCACCCTTGTACAAGCCAAATAAAAGGACGCCACCACCACCACCACCACCACCACCACCTATATACCTCCACCACCTCCACCACCCCCACCACCACCTGTACCAGACAACACAGAAGTCATAGTGAGCAAGGCAAACACATCTTAGCTAGAACTGGGTCTACGAAACCAAATAAACCAAACATGGTAGCCATTCTCCAGTATGTGCACATGCATGCAAACGGGAGGTTCCCTCAATCTCATGTCCTGCGGCAGCTCGTACTTATTTTCATTGTTTAGCTAGCTCTGCACATTTAAGGGGTCTTTCAGCACCCCTCCAGCACCCCTCCAGCACCTCTTTCAGCACCCCTCCAGCACCCCTTCAGGTCTTTCAGCACCCCTCCAGCACCCCTCCAGCACCCCTTTCATTTCAGCACCCTCCAGTCACCCCTCAGCACCCCTCCAGCACCCCTTTCAGCACCCCTCCCCGCACCCCCTTCAGCCACCCCTCAGCACCTCTTTCAGCCACCCCTCCATCAACCCCTCCAAGCACCTCTTTCAGCATCCCCTCCAGCACCGCCTTCAGCACCCCTCCGCACCTCTTTCAGCACCCCTCCAGTCCCCACCTCTTTCAGCACCCCTCCAGCACCTCTTTCAGCACCCCTCCAGCACCCCTTCAGCACCCCTTCAGCACCTCTTTCAGCACCCCTCCAGCACCCCTCCAGCACCTCTTCCGCACCCCCTCCATCACCCTCCATCACCTCTTTCAGCACCCCTCCACCCCTCCACACCTCTTCACACACCCCTCCAGCACCCCTCCAGCACCTCTTCACACCCCCTCCAGCACCCTTCGCACCCCTCACAGCCCTCTTTCAGCACCCCATCCCACACCTCTTTCAGCACCCACCCCCTCAGCCTCTTTCAGCACCCTCCAAGCCACCTCTTTCAGCACCCCTCACACCCTCCAGCACCTCTTCCGCACCCCCCTCCAGCACCCCTTCAGCACCACCCCCTCCAGCACCTCTTTCACACACCCTCCAGCACCCCTTCAGCACCTCTTTCAGCACCCCTCCAGCACCCTCTCAGCACCCCCTCCACACCCTTCACGGCACCCCCTCAGCACCTCTTTCCGCACCCCTCCAGCACGCTCTTCAGCACCTCTTCAGCACCCCTTCACACCCCTCCCACCCCCCTCCGCCCACCGCTTAGACACCCGACTATAACACCCTTTAACAAATTAAAGAGTTGCCCTAGACCAGCTACTTGGTGTCCAGGCCTATTCCACAACATTAGGCCCCACCTATTGGTGTCCAGGCCTATTCCACAACCTTAGGCCTAACCTACTGGGCTGTCCAGGCCCATTCCATTACATTAGGCCCCACCTACTTGGGGTTCCAGGCCCATTCCACAAACATTAGGCCCACACCTACTGGTTGTCCAGGCCTATTCAACAACATTAGGCCCCACCTCTTGCGTCAAGGGCCTATTCCAATATTCAGCCCCACAAATTGGTTCCAGGCCTATCCACAACCTAGGCAACTACTTGGTTGTCCAGGCCATTCCATACATTAGGCCCCACAACCTACTTGGTGTCCAGGCCTATTCACAACCTTAGGCCCCACCTTACTTGGTTTGTTCCAGGTATTTCAAACCTTAGGCCCCACCTAACTTGAGTGTCGCCTATTCCCACAACCTTAGGCCCCACCTACTTGTGTCCAGGCATATTCCA
The DNA here is from genome assembly GCA_013435795.1 of Chlamydomonas sp. ICE-L. Classification (NCBI taxonomy): domain Eukaryota; kingdom Viridiplantae; phylum Chlorophyta; class Chlorophyceae; order Chlamydomonadales; family Chlamydomonadaceae; genus Chlamydomonas; species Chlamydomonas sp. ICE-L. Next base: position 9,477,859 of record JACBWV010000099.1, on the reverse strand, counting down.
CAACCCTTGGCCCCACCTACTTGGTGTCCAGGCCTATTCCAAACAGTAGGCCCCAACTACTGGTGTCCAGGCCCTATTTCCACAACCTTAGGCACCACCTACGTGGTGTCCAGGCCTATTACCAATACCTTAGGCCCCACCTACTTGGTGTCCAGGCCTATTCCACAAACCTTAGGCCCCACCTATTGGGGTTCCAGGCCTATTTCACTACCTTAGGGCCCCACATACTTGGTTTCCAGCATGCCAATACCTTAAGCCCACCTACTCGGATGTCCAGGCCTATTCAATACTTTAGGCCCCACCTACTTGTGCCTATCCACAACTTAGGCACCATATTACGGGGTTTCCAGGCCATTCCAATACCTTAGGGCCACCAACATACTGGTGTCCAGGCCTATCACAACCTTAGGGCCCACCTACTTGGTTTTGTCCTGGCCTATTCCATTACATGAGCCACACCCAACAACTCAGTGTCTGGGCCAATCCACAAAAAATGGCCCCACCTCTAAGTGTCCAGGCCTATTCCACAAAACTTAGGCCCCACCTACTTGGTGCCCAGGCCTATTCCACAACATAGGCCCCACCTACTTGGTGTAAGGCCTATTCCACAACTTAAGGCACCACATACGTGGCTGGTCCAGGCCCATTCATGAAATTAGGCCCCACCTAATTGGGTCCAGGCCTATTCCACAACCGTAGGCCCGCCCTACTTGGTGTCCGGCCTATTCCACAACCTTAGGCCCCACCTACTTGGTGTCCAGGGGCCTTTCCATTAAATTCAGCCCCAACCAACTCAGTGTCTGGCCAAATCCCACAACAATAGGCACCAAATCCTAAGTGTCCAGGGCCTATTCACAAACATTAGGCCCAGGACTTGGTGGTCCAGGCCTATTCCAACAAACCTAGGCCCCAAACTACTTGGTGTCCAGGATATTTCCAAACATTAGGCCAACCTACTTGTGTCAGGGCCTTCTATTCCACAACCTTAGCTAAACATACGTGGTGTCCAGGCCCATTCCATTAATTCGGCCCCAAATACTTGGTGTCCAGGCCCATCCAAACATTAGGCCCCCACCTACTTGGGTTCCAGGGACCTATCCCAAACATTAGGCCCCCCTACTGGTGGTCCAGGCCCTATTCCAATTACTTCAGCCCCACCTACTTGGTGTCCCAGGCCTATTCCACAACCTTAGGCCCCACCTACTTGGTGTCAAGGCCATTCAATTACATTAGGCCCCACCTACTTGGTGTCCAGGCCTATTCACAAACCTAGGGCCAACCTACTTGGTGTCCAGGCCTATTCCATTACATTAGCCCACCAACTCAGTGTCTGGGCCAAAAATCCCACAACATAGGCCCCACCTCCTAAGTGTCCAGGCCTATTCCAAACATTAGGCCCAGCACTTGGTGTCCCAGGCCTATTCCACAACTTAGGCCCCAACTACTTGGGTCCCGCCTATCCACAACTTAGGCCCCACCCTATTGGTTGTCCAGGCCTATTCCACAACTTAGGCCTAAACCTACTGTGTCCAGGCCATTCATACATTAGGCCCACCTACTGGTGGCCAGGCCATTCAACAACCTTAGGCCCCACCTATTGGTGTCCAGGCATATTTCCCAACATAGGACCACCGATTGGTGTTCCAGGCCTATTCCAATACTTCAGGCCCCACCTACTTGGTGTCCAGGCACTATCCAAACCTTAGCCACACTACTGGTTGTCCAGGCCCCATTTCCCTTACATTAGGCCCCACCTACTTGGTGGTCCAGGCCCTATTCCACAAACCTTAGGCCCACCTACTTGGTGTCCAGGCCTCTATTCAACAACCTAGGCCCCACATACTTGGTCAGGGGCCTATTCCACACAAAACTTAGGCCCCACATACTTGGGTTGTCCAGGCCTATTCCACAAACCTTAGGCCCCAACCTACTTGGGTCAGGCCCCTATTCCACAACTCATTAGGCCCACTCTTGGTGTCCAGCCAGGCTATTCCACAACCTAGGCCCCACCTATTGTGTCCCGGCCGATCCCAAATCCTTAGGCCGCCACCTACTTGGTGTACAGGCCTACTCCACAACCTTAGGCCCCACCTACGTGGTTTGTCCAGGGCCTATTCACTACCTTAGGCACCACATACTGGTTTCCAGGCCTATTCACTACCTACGCCCCACCACTCGGTTGTCCAGGGCCTATATTCAATACTTTGGCCCCACTACTTGGTGCCTATGCACAACCTTAGGCCCCAATTACTGGGTTTCCAGGCCTATCCAATACCTCTAGGCCACACCTACTTGGTGTCCACGGGCCTATTCAACAACTTAGGGCCCACCACTTGGTGTCCGCCTTACAGTACATTCGCCCCACAAACTCAGTGTTGGGCCTCATCCACAACAATAGGCCCCACCCTCCTAAGTGCCAGGCCTATTCACAACATTGGCCCCACTACTTGGGTCCAGGGCCGATTCCAAAACATTAGCCCACTACTTGGTGTGTCCAGGCCTATTCCACAACCATGAGTGCCCACCTACTCTGTGTCCAGGCCAAGTCCATTACATTAGGACCCACATACTGTGGAGTCCAGGCCTATTCCACAACCTTAGGCCCACCTACTTGGTGTACAGGCCTATTCCACAACATTAGGCCCCCACCTACGGGTGTCCAGGCCCCCCCAATTTTTTTGCAACAACCTAGCCCCACCTATTGGGTGTCCAGGCCTATTTCACAACCTTAGGCCCAACATACTGGCTGTCCAGGGCCTATTCCACAACATTAGGCCCACCTACTTGGTGTCCAGCTATTCCAACAACATTAGGCCAACCTACTTGGTGTCCAGGCCCATTCCATTACATTAGGCCCAACCACTTGGTGTACAGGCATATCCACAACCTTAGGCCCCCACCTACTTGGTGTCCAGGCCTATTCCACAACCTTAGGCCCCACCTACTTGGTGGTCCAGGCATATTCCACAAAATTAGGCACCCACCTATTGGTGTCCAGGCCTATTCCACACTTAGGCCCACCTACTGGGTCCGGCCTATTCCCACACATTAGGCCCCACCTACTGGTGTCCAGGCCTATCCACAACTTAGGCCCCACCTACTTGGTGTCCAGGCCGATCCACTAACTTAGGCCCCACCTACTTGGTTGTTTCCAAGGGCCTATTCACAACCTTAGCCCAACCGTTAACTGGTGTCCAGGGCCTCTATTTCACTACTTAGGCCCCACATACTTGGTTTCAGGCTATTCCAATACATTAAGCCCACTACTCGGTGTCCAGGCCTATTCCAATTACTTTAGGGCCCCACCTACTTGGTGGCCTATCCACAACCTTAGGCCCCACATACTGGTTCAGGCCATATTCCAAAACTAGGCCACACTACTTGTGTCCAGGCCTATGCCACAACCTTAGGGCCCACCTACTTGGTGTCCTGGCCTCTTCCATTACAATTGCACCCCAACTCAGGTCTGGGCATAATCCACCAACATAGGCCCCACCTTCCTAAGTGTCCAGGCCTATTCCAACAACATTAGGCCACACCTACTTGGTGTCCGGCTCTTCCCACAACATAGCCCCCACCTACTTGGTGTCCAGGCCTATTCCACAAATTAGGCCCCACACTTGTTGCCAGGCCATCCATTACATTAGGCCCAACTACTGGTGTCCAGGCCGGATTCTACAACCTTCGGGCCCCACCTACTTGGTGTCCAGGCATTTCCACAACCTTAGGACCCACCTACTTGGTAGTCCAGGCATTCCACACGTAGGCCCACCTACTCTTGGTGTCCAGGGCCTATTCACGACCTTAGGGCCCCAACCTACTTGGTTGCCAGGGCCTATTCCAATACCTTAAGCCCACCTAATCGGTTGTCCTGGCATATCCAATACTTTAGGCCCCACCTACTTGGTGTCCAGGCCTATTCCAAAACCTTAGGCCACATACTGGGTTTCCAGGCCTATTCCAATACCTGAGGCCACACCTACTTGGTGTCCAGGCCTATTCCACACCTTAGGCCCCAAACTACTGGTTTCAGGCCTATTCCTTACATTAGCCCCACCAATCAGTGTATGAGGCCAAATCCACAACCACTAGGCCCCAACCTCTAAGTGTCCAGGCCTATTCCACAAACATTAGGCCCCAAGCTACTTGGTGTCACAGGCCTATTCCACAACCTTAGGCCCCCAAAATCTTGGGGTCCAGGCCTATTCCACCACAATTAGGCCCACCTACTTGTGTCCAGGCCTATTCCACAAAACCTTAGGCCTAACCTTACGTGGTTGTCCAGGCCCATTACATTAATTAGGCCCCACCCACTGGTGTCCAGGCCAAGCCACAACTTTAGGCCCCACATACTTGGTTGTCCAGGCCTATTCCCCAACATTAGGCCCCACTACTTGGTTCGGTCAGGCCGATTCCAATACTTCAGGGCCCACCTAATTGGTGTCCAGGCTATTCCACAACCTTAGGCCCCACCTACTGGTGTCCGGGCCCATTCCATTACATTAGCCCAACCTACTGGGTGTCCAGGCCTATTCCCAACCTTAAGGCCCCACCTAACTTGGTGTCCAGGCCTTATTCCACAACCTTAGCCCCACCTACTTGGTGTCCAGGCTATTCCACAACCTTAGGCCCACCTACTTGGTCGTCAGGCCGATTCCACAACCTTAGGCCCCCCCCACCTACTTGGTGTCAGGCCATTCCACAACATTAGGCCCACCTACTGGTTTGTCCAGGGCCTATTCCAAACCTGAGGCCCCAACTACTTGGTGTCAAGGCCTATCCCAATACCTTCGGCCCCACCTACTTGGTGTCCAGGCTATTCCACAACCTCTTAGGCCCACCTATTGGTGTCCAGGCCTATTTTCACTACCTTAGGCCCCCACATACTTGGTGTCCAGCCTATTCCAATACCTTAAGCCCCACCTACTAGGTGGCCAGGCCTATTCCAATTGACTTAGGCCCCACCTACTTGGTGCCTATTCCACAACTTAGGCCCACATTAGGGTTCCAGGCCTATTCCCAAACTAGGCCACACCCCTAATTGGTGTCCAGGCCTATTCACAACCTTAGGGGCCCACCTACTGGTGTCCGGGCTATTTCCACTACATTAGCCCCCACCAAATCAGTGTCTGGCCTCATCCAACAACAATTAGGCCCCCCTTCTAAGTGTCCAGGCCTATTCCCACCAAACATTAGGCCCCACCTACTGGTGTCCAGGACCGATTCCACCACATTAGGCCCCACTACTTGTGTCCAGGCCTTATTCCACAAACATTAGGCCCACACTATTGGTGTCCAGGCCTATTCCACAACTTTAGCCTACTACGGGTGTCCAGGGGCCTATTCCAAACATAGGGCACCACCTCCTTGGTGTCCAGGCCTATTCAACAACATAGGCCCCACCTACTTGGTGTCCAGCCTTTCACTACCTTGGCCCCACCTACTTGGGTTGTCCAGGCCTATTCAAATACCTTAGGCCCCACTACGTGGTGGCCAGGCCTATTCCACAACCGATGCCCCACTACTTGCTTGTCCAGGCCTATTTCCACTACCTTAGGCCCACAATACGCGGGTTTTCCAGGCCAATTCCAATACCTTAAGGCCCCAACCTATTGGTGTCCAGGCCTATCCAATACTTAGGCCCACACTTGGTTGTCCGGCCTATTCCCACAAACCTTAGGCCCCACATACTGGGTTTCCCGGACCTATTCAATACCTTAGGCCCCACATACTTGGTGTCCAGCCTATTCCACAACCTTAGGGCCCCACCTATTGGTGTCCCAGGCCTATTCCACAACATTAGGCCCCAACCACTTGGTGTCCAGGCCTATTCCACAACCTTAGGCCTCACCTACGTGGTGTCCAGGCCCATTCCATTACATTAGGCCCACCTACTTGGTGTCCAGGCCTTATTTCAAACATTCGGCCCCACCCCTAATTGGTGTCCAGGCATATTCCACAAACCTTAGGCACCAACTACTTGGTGTCCAGGCCTATTCCACAACATTAGGGCCCCACCTCTTGGTGTCCAGGCCCTATTCCATTAACATTAGGCCCCACCTACTGGTGTTCCAGGCCTATTCCATTTACATTAGGCCCCACCTACTTGGTGTCCAGGGCCTATTCCATTACATTAGGCCCACCTACTGGCTGTGCAGGCCTATTTCCATACATTAGGCCCCACCTACTTGGTTTTGTCCAGGCCTATCCAATACTTAGGCTCCACCTACTTGCGTGTCCAGGACCTATTCCAACAACCTTAGGCCCCACCTACTTGGGTGATCCAGGCCTCATTCCATCATTAGGCCCCACCTACTTGGTTTGTCCAGGCCATTCCACACCTTATGCCCCACCACTTGGTGTCCAGGCTATTTCACTAATTAGGCCCACACATACTCGGTTTTAGGCCTTATTTCCAAACCGTAAGCCCCCACCTATCGGTGTCCAGGCCTATTCCTATAATTTTTAGGCCACACCTTACTGGGTACAGCTATTCCACAACTTAGGCCCACAATACTGGGTTTTCCAGGCTATTCCAATACCTTAGGCCACACTATTGGTGTCCAGCCTATTTCCACAACCTTAGGGCCACCTATTGGTGTCCAGGCCTATTCATTACATAGGCCCCACCAACTCAGTGTCTGGGCCAAATCCACAATTAATAGGCCCCACCTCCTAAGTGTCCAAGGAATATTCAAAAATAGGCCCCCAACCACGTGGTTGTCAAGCCTCTAAAAACACAACATTGCCCCACCAAATTAGTGTATGGGCCAAATCACAACCTTAGGCCATACCAACGTCAGTGTACATGCCTAATACACATTACTCCTCCTTAACCCACTGAGGGTAGGGTCTCTGCTAACCTTGGCTTCCAACCCCCCATCCCAAAACCGCTAGGTCAAGGAGCCCAACATAAAGGTGTCCAATCTCCCGGGAGCTTAATACCGGGGGTATCTTTCTCACCTCAAGGGGATGTCTCCAAAGGCTGTTACGCCACCTCTCATGCTCTCCAGCATCCTGCAGTATCGCTTTGCCACATAATGATTAAAGAATGCGTACACCTTTAAACGCTAAGCTCTCTACTTCTTCATATTTGGAATGGGAAAAAAAAGAGAGAAGGTCCGACCAGACCCTAACTTCATTAAGCACGTACTCGAGCAAAGGGGAAAAGGAAAGAAAAGCAGGGGCCTATTTTGTGGTAGCAGAAAACACACACTTCAATTAGGATGCTAAGGTTCAAAGCAACAGGGTCAGGTTAGAACAAGACCGGATGGAGGGTGGGGGGTGGTGACAGTCAAACACACTAGCAAGGGCCAAACAATAAGGGCAACGGACAGGCGCAGGGACAGAACAGGGGCAACCTGGCTTTACCGGTCACCTCCCAGGCGGCCTCTCCCAACCATGACTGGCCCTCCTAAATGATGCACCACACTGTCCCCTGTGTACTCTGAATTGCTACCACCCCTGAGGGCGAGTCCCTGTTCTTGCACTCTTCCTCTTGCACCTCCTTTCTTTTTCCAAGCAAATCCGTCCATTCACTGCCTCAACGCTTTCAGGCGTCCAAGCTTTAGCCATGGCTCGATTACGTCTACCTCCTTGGTTTCGACAACCTCGCTCTACGCCGCGTGCTGGACCTTAAGTCCGCCTCACTTTAACGACAAAAGCAACCAATTAGACAGCAAAGGCGATCACCATTGCTTGTTTGCCCTGCGTGTCGGGCCCTGGTGGTTCGCCTCCCCTCACAGGGCACCTCCGAACAGGTGAGAGGGGGGGCATATATCGCGGCATCTTTTGTAAGGCAATAGCCATTATAATTGAGTTGCTCAGATGCTTGATCGGTCGCAACGCAGGTGCACTCGCCCTGTTTCGTTTCTTCCATGAACTCACTCCTCCCTCCCCGCTTGTGTTACTGCAGGGTAAGTACATCCAAGGGGCTAGAGGATTCCGGTAAACAAGTAGTTCGCGCTGAGTACTACGTGCCTAATTGTCATCCTATCTCGGAATCGCTGGCGAGCTTCGCAGGTTCGGCAAGAATGTACCCTCCCCCCCCCGAAAAGGTTGTAATAACAGACCCTCGAGCGGACGAAAGCTGCATACCCCTTCGCGTATTACAACTCAGTCAGTTAACGTTCGATCGAGGAGAGTTATGGTCACGCTTCAGTCTACGAAAAGTTTTGGGGTTTAGCGGTGGCTTCGGGATCCTCGTTTGCGGTTGAGCCGAGGACAGTTCGTCCACTGTACGCTAACAATTTATCTGTAGTTCATCTGCAAATCGTGTCTTTGGCTACATTTAGCGAAATTGTCACTTCCCTGAGTGAAGTCAACAGATCGCTGGTACCAGCCATGTATTTGTTAGCCCATAAGTGGAACCTTTCCTAATAGTTAAACGCAGAGCATGGCATGAATGGATTAATAATGGTTCTATTTTCAGCTCCAAGTAAGCAAAGATTCCTGGCAGTCCCCTGAGCCTGCCACCGGCCAAACCACAGCTACGAGACAAATTGAAGTCCTAACGCGCTCCCGTCCTCACTAGGGTTGATCAAAACGTTTTATCTAAGCGGTTCACGCCTGCCAATTCCAAGGTCCCCATCCAGGGGGAGCTGTTAAAGAACCAAAAATTTGATTTTCCATCGTCACATGGTGGTGGATCCGTTGCTTTGGAGAGAAGTTTTGTTCCCAGACTTCCCAGAGGTAGATCTTGGAACTTGGGTGCGTCTCAGATGCATATCTTGGGGTCTCCCGGAACTGTGAATTTCCGGAGTTATGTGCAGAGAGCACAGAGACGAGGGGAGAGAACGGTAAGGATACAGATCTTTACAGGTAGATAAGCATCGATCAATGCGCTAGGAGGAAGTACAAGATGGCGCGGCCACATCAGGGTACCGGCATCAGAGTCCGTGCAATAGCGGCGAGCGGCACGCAGTACAGTGCAGCAAGGGAGGTAGACATGTGCACTCTAGTCACGTAGGTGAGCCGGGAAACCCGGTTGTTGAATAACATCCCCCCCAATTCCTGTATTCTTCATATTGGAGAATTCCGGGAATTGAGAGTTAAAGACAAATAGAGAGACTGAGAAAAATAGCGATCAAGGGAGAACGAGAAGGGCAGCAGCAAACTAAGTTGAGATAAGATGATGTGTGACTGGTGGGAAGTCAAGTTAGGAAACTGTAGGAAATTCAGATATGAACTATCAACTACAAAATGCTGGGCTTGGCCACTAAACTCAGGTGTTCAAGTGTCATCAACTGGGTCATGGGATTCTGGATAGTAGAACCCATCTCTCTTTAGCCTAGTGTGATGGCCTGGCTGCAGATCATACCAAAGGTCAGCTGGGGGTCAGAGTGGAAGACGGAGGGCAGAAGTTGAGGATGAAACAGTATTGCTGGTTCCAGGGCATTCTGGCATATCAACATAGATCAGGATAGGACTGGGCATCTTCATCTGTCCTGATTGATGGGACTGCAGAGGAAGCCTGGCTTCGCCTGTGGGCCTGCATTGCAGTAGGCACTGGACATGGCTCTGCCAGGCAGCTGGTTCACTTCAATCTTTACCTTTCATGTGGTGAAAGGCTGAACAGGTGTCATCACTTATATATGAGGGTTTGGCCAGAAGATAAGAGTGCAGTGGATTAGGGGTGGTAATGACAGAGGCAGGGTTAGTGGGCATATCTGTTCTCTCCAGACTTGGTTTTTGGTAGGGAACTCAGTGCTACCTTGCATAGAAATCGTTGGATCAAGGTTGTACAAGGGGGACCCTGAGCATGTTGTTGACTATGCAAGGTGGGGTGGGAATAGCATCTGTGATTAATATTTCCATCAGTTCCCACAGGGGGGTATATCCCTCTTGGTGGTTCTCAAGGATGTAACTGACAAGCAGACATGTGGGCATTGTTTGTATGTCAACTAGGGAACCTGGTCTGAGGGTGGTAGGTGTGCTACTGGAGAGAAGTCTGTGATGCCATGGGGAAATGTCTGAGGAGTATGTCTCTTTGAGAAAGGATGGGGGTGGCAGTGGCCAGGCTGACGGTGGCTCTGCAGTTGCTCTACTGTGGCTCCAACTGGTGGCTCTACGGTGGCTCGATGGTGGCTCTACTGGTGTTTACTGGGGCTCTACTGGTTTGCTCTACTGGTGGCTCAATGGTGGCTCTACTGGTGGCTGAAGTGCTGCTGGTGGCTACAGATGGGTTACATTTTCCTAAGATCTCCATAATTGAGGCTTTCTGTTGGCAGCTGTTAGAACATCTTGTCATATCACCTGGTACTGCTAGGGACAATATCTGGGCATGGTCTCTGTATATCCTGCTTCTTGTGCAGTCTGACAATACAGGGCAATCTGGGGAAGGGTCACCATTGGTCTCTTCTGGTACCGAAAGTGGCAGGAGCTCGATTGCTCAGAGGTTGGGAGGCAGTACAGAGGACCGGTGGGTTTGGTCATGAGAAGGGGAGTCAAGGGTGGTTAAAAGCCAGTCTGTGTCTGGGAGGGACATGCCGTTGAGATTATGTACAAATCCATCCACAGTTCCCGATGTCATATCCGGTTTCCTCTACTATCTCTTCTGGTATGCGGGAGCGGCTGGATAGGATTGTAGAAGTAGATTGTGTAGGGCCAGCAGAAGGAGAAGGTGGTGTGTGAGCAGGAAGAGGGAGGTGGAGAGGAGAGAGAGGAGACAGGAGCTGGTTGAGGCGGTGGAGAAGAAGCGAGGGGGAAGGAGCAGGAGCTGGTGGTGGCGATGGAGGATCTTGGAGGAGGAGGAGAGGAGGCATAGTGATGCCAGTCATGTAGGCGGGTCTTGCAGAGTACTTGAATCGTTGAGTCCAATTGGTCTTCCGCGAGAATAAGTGATGTACCATGACGTTAGGATTTGAGGTACCATGGATCAGACTGGGCTTGTCTATGATCTGGATTGATCAGTAGGTGGGATAGGGGTACATCTGTAGCATACACTCCCACCTTTGAACTGTTGGGGAAGATCCATGGACATGCTGGGGTGATGTCCAGGATCATCGTCTTCTTGGAAGGAGGAAGGATAGGGCTTAGCCTGGCAATAATCCAAAAGAAAGGGTAAGGTCATGCTTTGTCTCTCATAGACGGGCTCTGCTTATGAGTTGCATTGGAATGACAATGTGTGGAATAATGAGTGGCATGGGGATTCATATTTCAATAGGGCATATATGAACATCTTGAGGGTCAGGACCAGTCCATTCCTTGCTTGGACAACAGATGTGCCTGTGGAGGAGCACATGCGTGGATGGGATGTACTGGGAAGAACACTGGTATGGAGGAGAGAGGAGTGGTGATCTGATGAGGGCATGGTTGGTTGTAGGTAAGGTGGTGGTGGAACAGAACTGATACCAGTCATGTGCCATGGTTGAGAGGGATAGAAGCCATAAAGTAGTGCGGAGGGTGCTCAGGGTGTCCGGATACAAGTTGAATCTTCTTGTGTTCCACTACTGTGGGAAGTTCTGTGTAGAGGGGGGAGTATCCCTATCTCTGAGACAGTGTGAAGGACAGGGTCAGCAGCGGAGTGGGATATGTCTCGTTGTAGTGGTCTCCACTTACTGTGGGTGTTCATGCAGAGTGGGGGAGTTTCATATACTCTGAGACAGTTGTGGAGTACAGGATCCTCAGGCAGGATAGGGCAGAGGGTCTCCATACTGTGGAGTCTGCAGAGTGGGAGTTTCCTATCTATGAGACAGTGTGGAAGACAGGATCATCAGCAGGATAGGGCAGGGGCTGGAATCTACCCCTCAATCAATGGCGTCCCGCGTTGATCATGTTTCTTTCCTTATGGGTACCACCAGGCCGATGAGCATCCCGGGTGGAACAGGGGGCACCCAGGTGAGAAGATGCCTGGTATCCAGGTGGTCAGGCATCTCAGAAGGATCATCCTGCCAATCCAGAATTCTTTGCTCCGTGATGAGGGCATTCTCCTCCCCACCCTCGTGCAGCTCCTTCCTTTCTCTGCGCCGCAAACTTTAGCCGAGAAGGAGCGTCACCCATCTATCTCTTGGGAGGGTGGGAAAGCGGGACATCGGTGTACGGGGCACGATCGCAGATTGCGTGGGGCTGTGGTGTCGCGGGCACGCCTCATTTTTTCGTGTGCGGCGCCTCCTTAGCTTGGATGGAATGAGCGGGGACGCACGGTTAAGGAGTAAGGAGGGAATGAAGTGATGCAGGCGGGCCGAGCAATCACGGAGAAAGTGGGAGGGAGAGCTTTTGGAGAGCACAAGTGACCAAGATGGGTTCTGATGGGGTAGCGAGCCCGGTTGAAGAGAACTTCCGGACCCAGCATCCCCTCCTCGCCGTTGCCCGCCGGTCAATTCGAAATTTCGCGCGATAGGAATGGAAGCGAGTTAGAGAACGGATGGAAACGAGTGATAATGGGGCCTCTGCTGTTCTGGCTTTCGCCCCCTGTCCGCTTTTTGTCCTTCGTTCTGGGTTGGACTTTGAATAATGGAAAGGGCATCTCCTTCCCGTGGGCACAAGTAAATATTGGTGATGAAAAGGAACTCTGTAAACATTGTAAAACAATGTTCAATTTTCAATTTAACATTTCCTGCGCTTCTGCGGAGCTGAGCCAGAGCTTGGCGTCGTCCAGAGGGCAGAGGGCCAGAGGATCGTTGGCGGCATCAGCGGCATCTCGGGTCGGCCGGTGGATGGAAGCATCACAAATGGCGGTGGACGGGTGGCGCATTGAGTCAGTGGAGACCGGATGCTTGCGGGACGGGGAAGAGCTGCATTGCGATGGATGGAGTGGTGGGAGAAGTTAGGGATTTGAGAGTTTGGGAATGGGAGGAGTTGGATAAGGGGGACCGAGCATGAACCCTGATCCTTACTCGTTTCTAAGGTAACGCAAGGACAGGATGCCGCTTTGTTAGTGGCGGTTCGTAGGATAGCAGCAATAGATGAATTGGACTGAGTTGCAAATGTGGTCAATAGCAGAAGAAAGTGTGACCGCAGTGATTACTACGGGAGAGGTAAGGTAAGGTAGTGCATGCCGTTTTCGGTTCTGACGCGGATGAAATCTCTGTCTCCATCAGCAACGAGTGCATGCAGATGTTGTCCAGCATAGGGCTGGTCATGGTCCTGTTCAACAGGTTGCAAAGGTGTCCCAGTGTTCCCTACGTTCAAAAACTTGTGCATTGCGGCATGTCCATGGTGATGCTTCGGCGCAAGGACAGGAAAGAGCAAGTTGAGGGGAAAGTTGGGAGTAGGGAGTAGGAGATGGAGTGAGGATAAAACTCAAGAATCTGGGGTAGTGTTCTTGAGGGGAAGGGAAAGGCGGAGTGCAACAACTGGAGTGGGGGTGTTGAGGAGGGTTGGAGGGGAAGGGTTTGGGGTGGAGGCCAATGGGAGAGATCTGGAGAGATGATAGGTAAGGAGGTGGGTTGAGAGGTGGCTGAGGTTGCTTACGCAAAGAGGACGTGGAGATGGGAAGGGGGTGGGGGGGGGGCAGTGGGTTTGGAGATGGAGTGTCAGTGGGGTTGTGGCTGGAAGACAGCTTTGGGGCTCAATGGAGCATAATCAATCCGAACGCGGATGATGGGTCCGAACAAGGAAAAGGTATCCCAACGGGGAGGGTTCTGTCGCGTTGGAGAGCCTTACTCAATCCTTTCAACTGGAGCGTTCCGCATGAAACAATCAAAAGTCCTCTGCTCGGAACACAGTTTTAAAAGCAAGGGCAAATCTAACGCGAATGGGCCCGTAACATGTGAATTTCCGGAGTTATGATTGCAGGCACAGAGACGAGGGAAGACGGTAGGATCGATCTTTTACAGTAGATAAGCATTCGTCAATGCGCTAGGAAGAGGAAGTTACTGAGATGGCGCGGCACCTCAGGGTACGGCATCAGAGTCCGTGCAAGCTGGAAGCGGCATCGCAGTACAGTGCAGCAGGGAGGTAGACCTGTGCACTCTAAGTCACTCTAGGTGAGCCGTGTTTGAAAAAAAACCCGGTGATCACTATGAACATCCCTACTCGCAATCTTGCCTTTGCCGATTGCTTTAAGCTTGTATACAAGCCTAACGATTTCGAGGATGGTTGGAAGCCCCCCAGGAATGTTGTGCATGGGGTTTGGATTGGTTAAACTATGGCAGTCTATGCGATACATGTACTGGATTGCTACATTGGTTGTTCACCCAACTTCAACTTGAAAACTGGTACCACTTTGGACTAGGTTATAACTTGAATGACAAGTAAAAGAGAGTGTCGGCAAGCGACACGGAAAACGCTTTAGCAGTAGGCAGGGAGTTTCGCAAAGTAGTGGAGAAAGTAGAGCACGGGGTACTGTAGCCGCTAGAGTCAAACATTGAACAATTTTTGCGAAGGATCTTGACGCTGCGATGATGATAACTCTGGTTCATGCGCACTCAAAATAGGGGCAAAATGATGGGGTGCGGAGGGTGGTGTGGTCCTGAATCGTTCCAAACGCGTCTGACATTGTGCGGACAAGATGGATAGATGGAGAGACGGAAGGACAGACCGACAGGACGGAGGGGAGAGAGACACGGGGTGAGCGGGAAAATGGGCTTAGCCCCGTGACTGGGGGGTCCAAAGGGGCTTAAGACAATAACCGCCCTTAAAATGGCAGAGACTCCACTGTTTATATCGGTTACAATGGTAAGGGTTTCACTTATGTAGTTTCCTTGCTTCTCGTAGACGATGGGCGGGGCAATGGGACGATAGCCATAGATAGTGCAACTCGTGTTAAACGTTTGTCCAAGCTGGCGCAAGCCTAACTGCGGTATTAAGTAGCCAGACAGAGAGATGGCGGCCTCGGGGACTGCCTGTACTACTATTAAGGGGCCCTATGCGGGAGGGCTCTGGTTTTCACCACGGTACCAGCTGCTAGCTGGCCTGCGGTACAGGGTTCAAAGGCCGGCTCACATGACATGACCCCACAGCCTGTGCCTCTATACCCCCCAAAAACGAAAAACTAAAAAAAAAAAAGAAATAAAAAAAGAAAAAAACACAAAAAACACCCCCCCCCCCCCCCCCCCCCCCCCCCACACACACACACAAACACTAGCCACATTCATTCCTCCTGTTGTGCAGAGTGGCAAGCACTAATATTACATTGAGCTTGCCAGGTTTGTATGAAAGTGCACCATCCCCTGTGCATGTATCCCTTGCTAGCTGGCCCCCGGACCGGGACACTGGCATTTCCGATCCACATGACATGACCCAAATGTTTGATGAGCGTTTCCCCCCACTGTATACATATCCTATAATCCCGTTTGACTAAGGGCTCATGTATGGTATAGTTAGAGCTCATTGAAAACAAGGAAGGTGCGGGTTCGAAACCACTATGGGTGGGCTTAAGTGTGCACGGTCGCTGCTTGTCAGACTCCATGGAATGTGTCCAGGTAATAAAGTAGTAGCTCGTTTCCCAACTGGGTAAGACGAGGGCACCCTTAATACAACCCCACCAGGCCTATCAGGAGTTATCCGATCATGCATTTCAATTTCAATGTCAATTACGTATCCTGATCATGCATTTCCATTCAATTGCAAGTACGTATCCTGATCACGCATTTCAATTTCAATTACGTACATGATCATGCATTCAATTTCAATTTCAATCGTATCCTGATATGCATTGCAATTTCAATTTCAATTACGTCTACGGATCATGCATTTCACTTTCAATTCAATTTCGATTTCAATTTCAATTACGTATCATTGATCATGCATTCTGGTTGGTAAAGTCCTTGAGCCTACATTGGCTTACCTCTAGACTGTAACCAGGGTACTTCAAATGCCCAAATTGGCCAGCGGCTTTAGCCCGCAATTGAAAAAAACAAAAAATGCGCTTGTGTGCAAAAGCGCAAAAATTTTATGCAGCGCCACAAGGGGTTGCAAAAAAAAACTGCGCGTAAGCGCGCAGAGGGGGGTCAAAAAGTCAGTGCTCAAAAAGCGCGCGCTTTGAAATTACCATGGGACTGTAACATGCATAGAACAGGACAAGTGCTGTATTCTGTTCTCCTGGTATTCAGCTAGTATATATACACATGATACTGGTATTCCGCTTAGTATATTGTACACATTACCTGACTGTTAGCAGGATAGACCCGAGACAAGTCGTATTCTGTCCCTGTATTCCGACTTAGTATATATACACATGCTGGAAAACATACCATGCATGGAGGCAAATGGTAAGCCAGCTGGCTACCGTGCTGATAGGGAACTAACAAGGACTACAGTACCGGGTTGGGTAGAGGGTAGATATCTCTTCAAGAATATGGGTGAAAAGGGTTTGTGCAAAAAGGGTGCAGAAGGAAAAAGTAAACGGAGCCCCCTAAATCTGCAGTTGTTAGACCAGATGGACTAGCTACCTGTGGTCCTGAGCTTCGTAGAGTCCCCCCGTGCATGTGAGGGTGGGTAGGTGGGTGGGTGGATGCATGCACAGGAATGTGGATATTGTAAGTAGTAAAAGGTAATGATGAACGCCTGTGGAGGCGTGGTGTTAAGGGAAGCCCGTCGTACGCGGGTGGGTGGGAGCGGTCTCTACCTCAACTGGACACGTACCATGCGGTTGACGACGACCATGAAACGCCAAGAGCGGAACCGAAGGGGGAGTCGAACCCCCAACTCTTCATTCTTTCGAGGGTATATATATCTTCAAGAAAGCTGGGTTGGCCTAGGTAGGACAGGCTGTCAAATTACCAAATCGGTGATATATGCTATGGGTGGGCCTCGATCAACCGGCTGTCAAATACCCACTATGTTTATCTATGGCATATAGTAGGGAACGGCAAATTCATATGATGTGACCAAAGACGAGTATGATATCATACGATATCATTACACAAAATCAAATGATTTGATATCATATGATATGATGGCAGGCAAAGTTACATAGTCAAGAACGATGCATCATATGAGATCTAATGATGACTGAATCATTTGCCGACCCCCTACATATAGAGGAATAGCCATTAGGGTAAGTGAACCACAGGGCAAGCATAGCCGAGTGACAGGGCCAGGTGAAGCACCTGCCAGGTCCCCGGACAGCTTTGAGCCAGCTAGCTAGTGCTAGGTATTGTACCTGAAGGCGTACTTGTACCACGGCAGACCTTGACCCTAGACGCCGCCTCGCTTCAGCTGCCCCTCCCCTTTGTAAGCCATCTATCGATTGCCCTCTAACTGCATTACAAAATAGAGGGCCTGGAATAATTGCACAGCACTAGAGCATCAAGGGCTTGCTGAAACTACCCTCGAAATAGATGAATGCTCAAGGGGTGCATCTAGCATGCATGATTGCACGAAATTAGTAGGGAGAAAAATGAAAAGCCTGTTGGTACCTTGCCATCATCGAAGGCATCCTCATGTTTGCCCAGTTGGGCGTGCCAGCATTACAAACGCAAATCCATTTTGTTACATGTTACCTAAGCTCGTTATCTGGCATCACTCGAGGCATCCATCATGTTGCCTGGTTATTGCCATCACTTGTGAAGGCAATCCATCATGTTGACCTGGTTATCTGCATACTTGAACAATTCCATCATGTTGCCTGGTTATCTTGCATCACTTGAAGGCAATCCATTCATGTTGCCTGGTTATTCTTGCATCACTTGAAGGCAATCCATCATGTGCCTGGTTATCTTGCCATCAAATTGAAGGCAATCCATCATGTTGCCTGGTATCTTGCTAAGCATTCAAAACGCAATCCATATTGTTACAATGTTAACCTAAGCTAGTTATTCTTGCCATCACTCGAAGGCAATCCATCATGTTGCCTGGTTATCTTGCCTACTTCAAGGCATCAATCATGTTGCCTGGATCTTGCCATCACTTGAAGGCAAGCCATCAAGTTGCCCGGTATCTTGACCGCATTCACAACGTAATCCATTTGGCACAGTGTATCTAAGCTAGTTACCTTGTCATCACTCGAAGGCAATCCATCATGGTGCCTGGTTTATCTTGCCATCACTTGAATGAAGGCAAATCCATCATGTTGGCCTGGTTATGTGCTAGCATTCAAACGCAATCCATATTGTTACAATGTTTACCTAAGCTGTTATCTTGGGAATCACTCAAGGCAACCATCATGTTGCCTGGTTATGTGCCATCACTCAACGGCAATCCATCATGTGCCTGGTTATCTTGCCAGCATTCACAGTAATCCATATGGCACGTGTACCTAAGCAGTATTGCCATCACTCGAAGGCAATACCATCATGTTGCCTGAGTTTATCTTGCCATCACTTGAAGGGCAATACATCATGTTGCAGGTTATCTTGCCAGCATTCACACGTAATCCATTTGCACATGGTACCTAAGCTAGTTATCTTGCATCCTCGAAGGCAATCCATTCAGGGTTGCCTGTTATCTTGCCATCACTTGAAGGCAATCCATCATGTTGCATGGTATCTCTGACAGCATTCACAACGTAATCATATTTGCCACAGTGTTACTCGCTGTTATCTTGCCATCACTCGAAGGTAATCCATCATGTTGACTGGTTATCTTGCCATCACTTCAAGGGCAATCCATCATGTATGCATGGTTATCTTGCCAGCATTCAAACGTATACCATATTGGCCAGTGTTTACCTAAGCTAGTATCTGGCCATCACCGAAGGCAATCCATCATGTTGCCTGGTTATTGACTATCACTTGAAGGCAATCCATCATGTGCCTCGGTTATATTGCCAGCATTCACACGTATCCATATGGCACAGTGTTAACCTAAGCTAAGTTATCTTGCCATCACTCGAAGCAATTCATCATGTTGCCTGGTTATCTTGCCAATCACTGAAGGCAATCCATCATGTTGCCTGTTATCTTGCCAGCATTCACACGTATCCCAATTGGCAAAGTGTTACTAAGCTAGTAACCTTGCCATCACTCAAAGCAATCCACAGGCTGCCTGGTTATCTTGCCAGCATCAACGTAATCATTTGGCCAGTGTTATCTAAGCTACTTACCTTGCCGCACTCAAAGATAATCCCATCCTGTTTCATGTTCTGTCTCACTTCTGCCCTCGGCCGCTGCGCCATGTTTACTGTTCAGCACACTTCTGCACCCGCGCTGCTGCCTCATGCTTCCTGTTCGGTACACACTTCTGCCCCGGCCGGGCTCATCTTGTTCAGCCAAGTAGCGCACTTCCTGGTGCTCCAGCTCAGTCATACGGTACTGCAATGTGTGTACGGTCAGGTCTAGAGGTAGGGGAAATAGACCATCCAGATGTGTTTGGGCTTTACCCACACCTCTTGGAGTGTTAGGACCCAACTAAGAATGGGCTTGTACCCCCACCCTCCTGAGTGTTATGACCCAAGAGCATGGCTTGTACCCACACCATCCTGAGTGTTATACCCAAATGAGCATGGCTTTGTACCCACACCCCCTCATGAGTGTTATGACCCAATGAGCCTGGCTTGTACCCACAACTGTTGAGTGTTAGACCAAATGAGCAACGCTTCATAGAACGCACACATGTGTTGTCATGACCTTTAGATGCCTTCATCACACCATAGCGCATGCGGATAGGTCCAGTGAATAAGGATCAGGTTTGATCAACACTTGAGGTAAGCTGACGGAAATGCGGGGCTGAGCATGAGCGCCCAACCTCAGTCATATGTCACCACCTCCAGTGGGATCCAGCCATGATGATCTGAAGTCTGTGTGTCCAGCAGGCTAGGGCCCTAGCTGGTTGTCCAGATGTTAGGGATCGACTAGGAAGCTCTGGGCAGATAGTGAGGAGCCTCCACCTGGGAACATTAAATGCCGGAGGGAAACACAAGGCCAGAAGAGCCCCAGAGCTTTGTTCAGACAGCGGCTCCTGCTTTCACCACAGCACTTCGCGATCAGCAGGTTGTAGTGCCTGGGGCACAGGAAACACAAGGCCGGAAAGCGCCCCACCAGCTTGCTCCAGACAGCCTGGCTCATGCTTTACCACCACAGCATTGAGCAGATCGCAGGGAGCATTAGCCCCAGTATTACAGTCTCTGCGCTGCTGATTACCACTCACCAGGGGGTCCCCAAACCAGCAGGCCCTACTCACGCATGCAACTTTTCTGAGGGGGCTCGGGCACATCCTCTCCCTTACTCATCCTTCACCCCTCTTTGCCCTATTTCTCCTCCTAGGCACTGGATCATCCTGCTGGGGATGCTGGCATCAGTGGGACCCTGGCCTCCCACATCTGGGGACTGCTTACATAGCTGAAGCTGGCAAGCACATTGCAATGGCCCTCGTCCTCCTGGATTGGATTCCCGATTGTCATCATTGACACACCGTCCACCAATATCCACCCGTGATCATCGTGCATGGGAACCTCCTCCTCTTCGGCGACCCGCTCCTCCCAATACCTTCTCATTGCCAGGGACATAGGGTCCTATGTAGGGTGGGGAGGGGGGGAAGGTAAGGCTCCACTGAAGTTAGCCCTCTCTTAAGTTTAGGGGGTTAGGGGGTTTAGGGGGTAAGGTTTAGTTTTTAGGATTTGTTTGGTTAAGGTTTTTTTATTCAAGGTTTAGGGTTTGGGTTGTTGGGTTTACGGTTGGGGGTTATAGGGTTAGGAAGTGGGGGGCTAAACTAAGTGAGTGCTAGCTTCCCCTCCCAATGCTCAGGTGTTGGAAATGTTGGTTGGGGCAGGGGTAGGGCTACATGATTATTTTTTTTCATATATACGAAGAGATATGATCTTGTATAATATACATATATACGAGAGATATGATCTTGTATACATATACATATATAAGAGAGATATGCTCTTGTACGCCATGACATATCGACGTAGATACGATCGTGGCGCCATAGACATATCTACTTATATATGATCTTGTATTCATCCTCTATACAGAGCTATCGATTATCTATCGATCATGCTAGTGCACTGCTGCTGATCTACCTGGTATATGTATATTGCACTAGATATTGATCTATGTAGGATTCAAGCATATCTGTACCAAGATTTTATTGATTGATTTTACTTGGATTGGATGATTGTACGTGGATGGGATGTGATGGGATGGATGGATTGTTTTTAAGTGGGATTGTATTCTCCTATGGCCATTGGATTCCTCTTCTCTCGTGATTTGGGATGGGAGTGGAGCTCGTTGTTTTATGGCTTGATTTTACTTGGATTGGATTGATTTGGGATTGGATTAGATTGTTTTTTATTGGAATTTTTTGATTGGATTTTTGCAGTACTGTCGTGTACGGGCGGTCAGGGCTTCTTTTGACCCTGGAGCCGTCAGTGAGCTAACCAAAACATCACCATGGATCCGAGGCTGAATTAAAGTGAGGTCACAATACGGCATCAAACTCGCACGTTGGTTATAATGGAGAACTCGGAAAACAGCACTTGTTATGAAAGAGAATCTATTTTTTGAAAAGACTATCGTGTATTGGAAAGGTTTAATCGTTGAGTGAAAAGAGTATATCTTTTGTTTTTATTGAAAAGCGGTAGTTTATTGAAAGAGAATCGTTCATGCGCACCCAGAGTAAGAGAATCTTGTATTGAAAGAGAACTTATGTATTGAAAGAGCATACGTTATTGATTAAGAGAATTGTATCCTGAAAGAGAAGTTTTGTAATTGAAAGAGAATACCATTGGCTATATTGGAAGAAGGTAAGGACATCTTGTAGTGACAGAGAATCTTGTATGGAAGGAGAATATTTTGTATTGAACAGAGAATCGGTCGATGTATAGGAGATCTATTGTATTGAAAGAGGAATGCATTTGTATTGAAAGGACTCGTTTTATTGATAATTGAGACCTTGCTATGAAGAGAATCTTGATTTTGAAAGAGAATCTTGTAGGAAAGAGGAATAGTTTATTGACATAGAGGACTCGTTTATTGAAAGAGAATTTGTATTGAAAGCAGCTTAACTCTGTCATTAAAGACGGTATATCATGGTGATTGAAAGAGACTCTTGTATTGAAAGGAATCTTGTATGAAGAGAGGAAATCTTGTATTGAAAGGCATCTTGTATTGAAAAGAGCCCACATGTTGTATTGAAAGAGAATCGTATTGAAAGAGAATATTGTTTAAAAGAGGACTCGTGTATTTATGAAAGAGAATCTTGTATTGAAAAGAGAATCTTGTTGAAAGAGAATCTGTTATTGAAAGAGAATCTTTGGATTGAAGAGATGTTATTGAAAGAGAATCTTGTATTGAAAGGAATCTTGTATGAAAGAGAATCTTGAATGAAAGAGAATTATTATTGAAAAAGAATCTGTATTGAAAGGAATCTTGTATTGAGAGATATGTATTGCAAGAGAATCTGGGTATGAAGAGAAATTGTATTGAAAGGAACTCGTTTATTGAAAGAGAATTGTATTGAAAGAGAATCTTGATGAAAGAGAATCTGGTATTGAAAGAGAATCTTTGTATTGGAAAGAGAATCTGTATTTGCAAAGAGAATAGTTTATTGCAAGAGAATCCTTGTATTGAAAAGAGATCTTGTATGAAAGAGAATCTTGTATTGAAAAGAGAATCTTTATTGACAGGAATCGTTTTATTGAAAGAGAAATCTTGTATTGAAAGAGAAGCGTTTTTGAAAGAGAATCGTTTGTTGAAAGAGAATCTGTATGAAAGAGAATCTTGTATTGTAAAGAGAATCTTGAATTGAAAGAGAATCTTTTATTGAAAGAGAATCTTGTATTTGAAAGAGAATCGTTTTGAAAGAGAAATCTTTGTATGAAAAAGAGACTCTTGTATGAACGAGAATTTGTATTGAACGAGAATCTTGTATTGAAAGAATCTTGTCAGTGAAAGAGAATCTTGTATTGAAAGAGAATCTTGTATGAAAGGAATTCTTGTATGAAAGAGAATCTGTATTTGAAGAGAATCTTGTATTTGGAAAGAGAATCTGGTATTGAAAGAGAATCTTGTATTGAAAGGACTCGTTTATTGAAAGAGAATCTTGTATTGAAAGGAGAATCGTTTATGAAAGGAGAATCTTGTCATTGAAGAGGAATCTTGTATTGAAAGGAGAACTTGTATGAAAGAGAATCGTTTATTGAAAGAGAATCGTTTATGAAAGAGAACGTTTTTGAAAGAGAATGTTAGTGAAAGAGCCTCGTTTGTTGAAAGAGATCTTTGTATTGAAAGAGAAGCGTTTGTTGAAAGAGAATCTTTATTCAAGAGACTCGTTTATTAAAGAGAATGGTATGAAAGGAATTTGTATTGAAAGAGAATCTGTATTGAAAGAGATTCTTGTATGAAAGAGAATATTGTATTGAAAGAGAATCGTTTATTGAAAGAGAATCTTGCTATTGAAAGAGAATCTTGTATTGAAAGATCAATGTTTAAGAATCTTGTATTGAAGAAGATTCTTGGATGAAGAGAATCGTTTATTGAAAGAGAATCTTGTATTGAAAGAGAATCGTGTATTGAAAGAGAATCTTGTATTGAAAGAGAATCTTGTATTGAAAGAGAATCGTTTATTGAAAGAGAATCTTGTATTGAAAGAGAATCTTTTATTGAAAGAGAATCGTTGTTGAAAAGAGAATCTTGTATGAAGAGAATCTTGATGGAAAGAGAATCTGGAATTGAAAGAGAGAATCTTTATTTGAAAGAGAAGTCTTTATATGGAAACGAGAATCGTGTATTGAAAGAGAATCTTGTATTGAAACGAGAATCTTGTATTGAAAGAAGAGAATCTTGTATTGAAAAGAGAATCCCTGTATTGAAAGAGAATCTTGTTTGAAAGAGAATCTTGTTATGAAAAGAGAATCTTGTATGAAAGCAGGAATCCTGTATTGTGAAAGAGAAATCTTGTTATTGAAAGAGATCTTGTATTGAAAGAGATATTGTAGTGAAAGAGAACTCTTGTATTGAAAAGAGAATCGGTTTATTGAAAGAGAATCTTGTAGTGAAAGAGGATTCGGTTCTATTGAAAGGAACTTGTATAGAAAGAGAATCTTGATGAAAGAGATCTTGTTTGAAGAGGAATCGTTATTGAAAGAGAATCGTTTATTGAAAGAGAATCGTTTATTGAAAGAGATCTTGTATTGAAAGAGAATCGTTTGTGAAAGAGAATCTTGTATTGAAAGAGAATCGTTTGTTGAAAGAAGAATCTTGTATTTTGAAAGAGAATGTTTATTGAAAGAGAATCTTGTATTGAAAGAGAAATCTGTATGAAAGAGAATCTTGTATTGAAAGAGAATCTTGTATTGAAAGAGAATCTGTATTGAAAGAGAATCGTTTATTGAAAGAGAATCTTGTATTGAAAGAGAATCTTGTATTGAAAGAGAATCTTGTATTGAAAGAGAATCGTGTATTGAAAGAGAATCTTGTATTGAAAGAGAATCTTGTATTGAAAGAGAATCTTGTATTGAAAGAGAATCGTTTATTGAAAAGAGAATTTGTATTGAAAGAGGATCTTGTATTGAAAGAGATCTTGCTATGAAAGAATCTGTATTGAAAGAGAATCGTATGGATTGAAAGAGAATCGTTTATTGCAAGAGAATATTGTATTGAAAGAGAATCTGGATTGAAGAGAATCTTGTATTGAAAGAGAATAGTTTGTTGAAAGAGAATCTGTATTGAAAAGAGAATTATTGTATTGAACGAGAAAATGTTTATTGAAGAGAATCTTGTCTTGAAAGAGAATCTTGTATTGAAAGAGGAATCTTGTATCGGAAAGAGACTCTTGTTTGTGAAAGAGAATATTGGATTGAAAGAGAATCTTGTATTGAAAGAGAATCTTGTATGAAGAGAATCTTTGTAGTGAAAGAAGAACGTTTCTGTGAAAGAGATCTTGTATGAAAGAGAATCTTGTATTGAAAGAGAATCGTGTATTGAAAGAGATCTTGTATTGAAAGAGAATCTTGTATTGAAAGAGAATCTGTATGAAAGAGAATTTGTCATGAAAGAGAACGTTTATGAAAGAGAATCTTGTATTAAAGAGAATATTGAATTGAAAAGGAGAATCTTGTATTGAAAGAGAATCTTGATTGAAAGAGAATCTGTATTTGAAAGAGATCTGTTGAAAAGAGAATCTTGTATTGAAAGAGAATCTTGTATGAAGAGAATCGTTATGAAAGAGAATCGTTTATGAAAGAGATGTTTTATGTATTGAAAGAGAATGGTATTGACAGAGAAATCTGGTATTGAAAGAAGAACGTGTATTCGAACGAGAATCGTTTATTGAAAGAAAATCTTGTGTATTGAAAGAGAATCTTGAATTGAAAGAAATAGTGTATTGAAAAAAGCATCTGTATTTGAAAGAGAATCTGTATTGAAAGAGAATCTTGTATTGAAAGAGATCTGCGTATTGAAAGAGAATCTGTATGAAAGAGAATCGTTATTGAAAGAGAATCTGGTATTGAAAGAGAAATTGTATTGAAAAGGAGAATCTTGTATTGAAGAGAATCGTTTATGAATAGAGAATCTTGGTATGAAGGAATACTTGTATTGAAAGAGAATCTTGTATTGAAAGAGAACTTTTATTGAAAGAGAATCTTGTATTGAAAGAGAAGAATCGTTTATGGAACGAGAATCTGTATTCAAAGAAGAATGCCGTTTATTGGAAAGGAATGTTTGGAAAGAGAATATTGTATTGAAAAGAGAATCTTGTATTGAAAGAGAATGTGATTGATGAAAGAGAATCTTTTATGAAAGAGAATCTTGTATTGAAAGAGAATCTTGATTGAAAGAGGAAATCTTGTGTATTTGAAAGAGATCGTTTGTTGGAAAGAGAATCGTTGTATTGAAAGAGAACTCTTGTTGCAAGAGAATCGTTTATTGAAAGAGAATCTTGTATTGAAAGAGAATCTTGTATTGAAGAGAATCTGTCTTGAAGGAATCTTGTATGAAAGAGAATTTTGTATTGAAAGGATAATCTGTATGAAGAGGAATCTTGTATTGAAAGAGAATCTTGTATTGAAAGAGAATCTTGTATTGAAAGAGAATCTTGAATTGAAAGAGAATCTTGTATTGAAAGAGAATCTTGTATTGAAAGAGAATCTTGTATTGAAAGAGAATCTTGTATTGAAAGAGAATCTTGTATTGAAAGAGAATCTTGTATTGAAAGAGAATCGTTTATTGAAAGAGAATCTTGTATTGAAAGAGAATCTTGTATTGAAAGAGAATCTTGTATTGAAAGAGAATCTTGTATTGAAAGAGAATCTTGTATTGAAAGAGAATCTTGTATTGAAAGAGAATCTTGTATTGAAAGAGAATCTTGTATTGAAAGAGAATTTGTATTGAAGAGAAGAGAATCGTTATTGAAAGAGAATCGTTATTGAAAGAGAATCTTGTATTGAAAGAGATCGTGAAACTTGAAAGAGAATCTTGTCTTGAAAGAGAATCGTTATTGAAAAAGAGAATCGTTTTTTTGAAAGAAAAATCGGATTGAAAGAGAATCTTGAATTGAAAGAGAATCTTGTATTAAAAAGAATTTTGTATTGAAATGAGAATCTTATGCAAAGAATCTTGTATTGAAAGAGATCTGGTATTGAAGAGAATCTTGTATGAAAGAGAATAGTTATTGAAAGAGAATTTGTACTGAAAGGAGAATCTTGTATTTGAAAGAGAATCTTGTATTGAAGAGATCGTTTATGAAGAGAATCTGTATTGAAAGAGAATCTTGTGTATTGAAGAGGAGAGAATATTGTATTGAAAGAGAACTTGTATTTGAAAGAGATCTGTATTGAAGAGAATCTTGTTATTGAACGAGAGAATCTTGTATGAAAGAGAATCGTTTATTGAAAGAGAATCGTTGTTGAAAGAGAATCTTGTATTGAAAAGAGAATTTTGTATTGAAAAGAGAATTGAAATTGAAAAAAGAGAATCTTTTTATTGAAAGAGAATCTTGTATTGAAAGAGGAATCTTGCTATGAAAAGAGAATCTTGTATGAAAGAGAACTCGTTTATTGACAGAGAATCTTGTATGAAAGCGAATCTGTATTGAAAGAGAATCGTTTATTGAAAGAGACTTTGTATCGAAGAGAATCCTTGTATTGAAGAGAATCCTGTTATGGAAAGAAGAATCTTGTATTGAAAAGGGAGAATCGTTATTGAAAGAGAATCTTGTATTGAAAAGAGAATCGTTTATTGAAAGAGAATCTGGTATTGAAAGAGAATCTTGTATTTTTGAAAGATGGAATTGGTATTGAAAAGAGAACCTTGTATGAAAGAGAATCTTGTATTGAAAGAGAATCTTGTATTGAAAGAGAATCTTGTATTGAAAGAGAATCTTGTATTGAAAGAGAATCTTGTATTGAAAGAGAATCTTGTATTGAAAGATCAATGTTTATTGAAAGAGATTCTTGTATTGAAAGAGAATCTTGTATTGAAAGAGAATCGTTTATTGAAAGAGAATCTTGTATTGAAAGAGAATCTTGTATTGAAAGAGAATCGTTTATTGAAAGAGAATTTTGTATTGAAAGATAATCTTGTATTGAAAGATAATCTTGTATTGAAAGAGAATCTTGTATTGAAAGAGAATCTTGTATTGAAAGAGAATTTTGTATTGAAAGATAATTTTTCTGGAAAGATAATCATGAACACCCACCTCCTCTCTTGTTCCCCACATGGGGTTGTCATCCTCCTCACATGCTTGCATGGTTGTATCCACTGCCACACGAGAAGAATGCTGTAGAGTGCCCCTGGAAAGTTTTTTTTACAATGGTTTTGTTTATTGTTTTGTTCATTGTTTTGTTTGGTTATGGTTGAGATTTCCCCCCCTTGCTGTTGTTGTTGTTGTTGTTGTTGTTGTTGTTGTTGTTGTTGTTGTCGTTGCTGATGTTGTTTGTGTTGTTGTTATTGCTGTTGTTGTTGTTGTTGTTGTTGTTGTTGTTGTTGTTGTTGTCACCCTCCTCACATGCTGGCATGAGTTGTATTCACTTGCCCACGAGAGAAGGGGTAGCAGGCCCCTGCATTGTATTTTGATGTTGTCCTTTTTTTGTTTTGTTTTGTTGCCATTATTTTTGCCAATGTTATTTGTGGTGGTAATATGGTTGCATCCACTGCCACATGAGAAGAAGGTGGTAGCAGGCCCATGCATAAATTGAAAGGAATAAAATCGAATTAAAATAACTCAACATTGAATACAATTAAATTAAAATTAATTAAAATGCATTGAATTAAGGATTCAATTCATTTCATTCAGGATGCGCCAGCAGGCGCCCTTAATGAGAAGGTGGTAGCGGGCCCCTGCATTGTGTTTTGATGTTGTCATTATTTTGTTTTGTTTTTGTTGACATGATTTTTGTCTATTATTATTTATTATTTATGGTGGTTGAGATGATGATGGTGAAGATGGTGATGATGGTGGTGGTGGTGGTGGCGGTGGCGGTGGTGGCGACAACGACGACAACGTTGATGATGCTGATGCTGGTGCTGATAGTGATGAGATTGTTTGTGTTGTTGTGGTTGTTGTGGTGGTGGTGGCGGTGGTTATTGTTGTGGTTGTTGCAATAATTATGTTGTTGGTATTGATTCCTTCCACAACCCCACCCTCACCCCCACCCAGGACAGCTGCCCGAAAGCTATTACGCACACGTAGCTATATCTACACTATCAATAAATCCGGATTCTACTATACCTACTAGCTAGTAGCTAGTAGCTAGTAGAATCCGGTTTAATTGATAGTGGTATGATGTAAGATGGAGATAATAGAGGATTTCAAAGATACATGAGGACACCATGATAACCCGTTTTGTTTACAGATGAATTATGACATAGGATCCCCGTTTCAACGAATGGCTCACTGGTAGAGCTTTTTGACCGAAGAAGGTGCTGGGTTTGAAACCCTACGGGTGCGCTTTAGTGCTCGCGGTTGTTGTCAAGCTTAGTCCAGGAAAAGTAGCAGCCCGTTCCCAACCGCCGCAAGACGGGGCTCCCTTAATACCATGCCCAACCAGGCGTTATCATTACTTTTTATGACACAGGGCTTCTGAAAAAACATTGATGATAACACTGACCTGCTGCTGTCATGGATTCTGGGCCGGCTCCCTTTTGGCAATTGAGTTTGATCTTTTGGTTGCCAAATCAATTGATTTCGATCGCCAAAAACATTGATTTAAGCGCCAAAAAACGTTGATGATGACACTGACCTGCTGCTGTCATGGTTTCTGGTCTGGCTTCCCCTTGGTAATTGAATTTGATATTTTGATCGCAAAAAACATTGATTTTGATCACAAAAAAACATTGATGATAACACTGACCTGCAGCTGTCATGGTTTCTGGGCTGGCTTCCACTTGGCCCTTGACATTCGGTGCTAGACTGGGATAGTCCAGGAGGGCACAGGCTTGTGCCTTGTTTCCTTTCAAGTGTTTTAACAGCCTGAAAGGGCGAGACACAGTTTGGACATTTTCATGATCAAATAAAATACAGGAAAAATATAATATCATATCATTTAACATATAACATAATATAATATAATATCATATAACATAATATAATCTAATATCATATCATATCATATCATATAATGTGATATTATATCATAGAATAGAGGTACCATGTAAACAGCAGGCAAGCAAAGATGCTGAAATTGAATTCGGGCGGCAGCCATGAACCTTGCAGAATCAGTGACTGTACAACTAAGCTGATGGAATTAAGTGATATTCACATGAATGTTGACCAAAAGGACAGGCATCTTATCTTTATTAATCCTAGAAAACCTCAAGAGGGACAGGATGGTGCAGACCTCGCCCCCGACTTCGAGCGTTACGAGGAAGCTGAGGCCTTTACCATGCTTTGTCGGTAGTTGCTATGGGTACCGCATGTTTGTGTGTGTGTTCGTGATTCTTTGTGTGTGTCTTTGTGTGTGTTTTATGTGTGTTTGTGTTTGTGCGTGGGTGACTGTGGTGGGGGGACAGGGTGCATGCAAGCAAGGAGGATAATGAAACACCTTCTCAACTTCAACTGCTGTAATCAGGGATTTTGGTGTGTGTGTGCTTGTGTGTGTGTTTGTGTTTGCGTGTTTGTGTTTGCGTATTTGTGTGTGTTTGTGCATGTGTTTTGTGTGTTTTGTCTGTTTGTGTTTTCGTTGCTTTGGGTACCGCAGATGAGCACATCAGGCACAGCTTGGAGCACAGCATCGGGAAGAAACTCGCAACGATGACCAGGTTTTTTCGTTGTTTTTTAGATCATGGTCTGAAAAAACGAGCTTGGCGATTCGGCGCTCCTGCGGAGCAAACTGCAACCTGCAACCACACCCACCCAATTAAGAGATGCAAGATGGAGTATTCTTAAAGCAGTAACGCAGCGTTGCGAGGGAGGGATGTATGTGAGCCAATGCACCCAAAGTGTAATCGAAGGCAGGGTACTACCTGCAACACCCGGGTAGTAGCGGTTGTACCCGCAACACCCGGGTAGTAGCGGTTGTACCCGCAACACCCGGGTAGTAGCGGTTGTACCCGCAACACCCGGGTAGTAGCGGTTGTACCCGCAACACAAGGGTATGGGTTAGTAGCGGTAGATGACCCGCCCAGGATTGAAATTATTATTCTTATCCTCAAGGCGGACGAGTGGGAACGGGATTTTGTTGCAGCTTTTGTGGTGGAGCCCCCCCTTCTGGGGGGAAATAAATGCCTTCCTACCAGGAACTTGTGTACAAAACAATATACAATATCTTCCCTAACAATATATAACAAAATTAGCAATGCAAAAACAAATAAATAAAACCCAACATAAGCCCAATATTAAAACGAAACGAAATAAAAACAATATAAAAACAAAACAAAACAGTACAAAATATCATCCCAAACGCTCAGATGTTCAATTAATATACTTAGAATTATATAAACATTATTATAATTAGAAAAGCTCAGAACCATTTTAACATACACCCGCAACGTGGTTTGTGTAGCTATATGATTCACCACAATAAATCAACAACCCAGATGAATGGTGATTTAGTAAATGTTAAGCATCAAATGATTCCATTAGTACAAACTAAGGGCCCAGACGGTAAATGATTCGTAGGGGCTCAGTTCGACAATACTTTTTCTTTCAAGCCCTTTACATCCGGTGGGCACGTCCTTTAGCGTATTTACCTACCCCTGGTCATAACATGACATAACAGACATTCATAAACAAATACATACACACAACATACATACAGACATGACAAACAAATACAGACAGACATGACATACATACATACATGCTACACACATACATAAAGTAGGATGGTTGTAAGCTTTTACGGGAGTGAGCTCCCTGTCGTGCTGCTGATCTTGCAGGATTAGAGGCGTATCTGATCCGTGTCAGTGGGCAAACCAGCGCATCACCACAGCCGGTTGTCGATAAGGGATTCGGATTAAAGCCCTTCTATTCAGAAAGTTGCGCCAGATTCTGGGCCTCCTGTTGTCAGAATCGGATAGATGTGGAGATCAATACAATAAATGTATGCTTGAACAGGCTTGAAGTTGAATCAGCATGTCATATGCTGTTGTCATGAATGCAGTGCAATGCAATTGCAGTCATCCTCCGCTACCCCCATCCCCCTCCCCCACCCTCCTCCCACTCCAGTCTCCCATCCCAATCCCCCCCCCACCCCCCCCCTCACCCTCACCCTGTGTGCGTTGAGTCAATTTGCCAAGCAACTTCCCCACAAGCGATGGCAGCTCTGTCGAATGACAACGCAGCCTCAGTTTATTCTCATGAAAAACACACAGCACCATGCACTGTACGCATGGGTATTATGATGTATGGAAAGCAAACCTTACCACAAGCGATGGCAGGCTCTGTCGATGACAACGCAGCCCGGTTATCCATGGAAAAAACCCACAAACACATTGCACTGTACGCATGTGTTATATGTGGAAGAACCTACCTACAGCGATGGCGATCTGTCGAATGACAACGCAGCCTTGGTTTATTCTCATGAAAAACCCACAACACCATGCACTGTACGCATGTGTTATGATGTATGAAAGCAACCTACCCACAAGCGGATGGCGCTCTGTCGCAGACAACGCCAGCCTTGTATTCTCATGGAAAAACCCCACAAAAACCCCACCCCCCCAAACCATGCCTGTCCGCATGTGTTATGATGTGTGAAAGCAACCTACCCACAAGCGATGGCGGCTCTGGCGAATGACATCGCAGCCTTGGTTTATTCTCATGAAAAACCCACAACACCATGCACTGTCCGCATGTGTTATGATGTATGAAAGCAACCTACCACAAAGCGTGGCGGGGCTCTGGCGAATGAAACGCAAAGCCTTGGTTTATTTATCATGAAAACCCACACACCATGCAATGTCCGCATGGTGTTATCATGTGTGAAAGCACCTACCCCAATGCGACGATTCGGCTCTTGGCGAATGACATCGAGTTAGTTTATTTCCTGAAAAACCACAAACACCATGCACTGTATTGCATGTGTTATGATGATGAAAGCAACCTTCCAACAAGCGATGGCGGCTCTGTCGAATGACAAAAGCAGCCTTGGTTTATCTCTGAAAAAAACCCACCAAACCCACCATGAATGTCCGACATGTGTTATATGTGTGAAAGCAACCTACCACAAGCGATTGCGGCCTGGCGAATTATGAAATCGAGCCTTGGTTTATTCTCATGAAAAACCAACAACACCATGTCTGTCGCATGTGTTTTATAATGGTGTGAAAGCAACCCCCCTACCCACAAGCGATGGCGGGCTTCTGGCGAATGACCATCGCTAAGCCTGCCTTTATTCCATGAAAAACCAACAACACCATGCACTGTCCGCCAATGTGTTATAATGTGTGAAAGCAACCTACCAAAGCGGAGGCGGCTCTGGGCGAATATGACATCGCAAGCCTTGGTTTATTTCATGAAAAACCCACAACACATGCACTGTCCGCTATGTGTTTGATGTTGTGAAAGCAACCTACCCACAAGCGGATGGCGATGGCGGCTCTGTCGAATGAAAACGCCAGGCCTTGGTTTTATCTATGAAAAACCACAACACCATGCACTGTCCGCATGTGTTATGAGGTATGAAAGAAACCTACCCACAAGCGTGGCGGGCTCTGTGCGAAATGCATCGCAAGCAGGTTTATTCTCATGAAAAACCCAAAACACCATGCAATGTCGCATGGGTTATAATGTATGAACGCAACCTACCCAAAAAGCGGATGGCGCTCTGTCGAATGACAACGCTAAAGCCCTTGGTGTATTATCATGAAAAACCCCACACCATGCACTGTCCGCATGTGTTATAATGTGTTGAAAGGCAAACTACCCACAATGAGATGGCGAGCTCTTGGCGAATGACATCGCAACTTGAATTTCTTCTGTTAAACATGGAAGGGCTAAAATTGACCACGCACTAGAACATATTAAACACATGTGAGGGTAGATAAAAAAATGTGCGGGGTCAAATCATGACCAAACCCTAGAGCTAGTACTTGCCCAACTGCGACAGGAAGGGCTAAAAGGAAAAAGCACTGATGAACTGAACCCCAACTTACCCACAGGCTATGGCAGCTCTGTCGAATGACAACGCAGCTTCAGATTCTTCTGTGAAATATGGAAGACGTATAACACCATGCACTAGCGATATGATGGGTGCCCACTTGTTCTGCTTTCGAGTGTATTGCAACTCCCCTGCAAGTATTGTGGTGTGTGTGAGAGTGTGTGTGTGGAGGGTTGTGTGTGTGGTTGGGTTGTGTGTGTGTGTGTGTGTGTGTGGGGGGCGGGGGGGGGGGGGGGGGAATTGGAAGTCATTGTAACACCATGACATTAAAACGTATGGATGGAGCCCACTGGTTCTGCTTCTGAGTGGATGCAAAAACTCACCCTGCCTAGTTAAGTAGGTGTGTGTGTGTGTGAGGTAGTGCTGTGCCGTGGGGGGGGGGGGGGAAGGGGAGGGGGGGGGGGGGGGGGGATATGGAAGGCGTATAACACCAGCACTAACGATCTGAGGGTGCCCGATTGCTCTGCTATCGAGTGTTTGCAACTCATGCAAGTATTGTGTGGGTGGGTGAGTGTTTGTGTGTGGTGGGGTGGTGGTTATGAGGATGTTTTGTGGTGGTTTTTGATGGGTGTGGTTGGTGGGGGTGTTGGGGGTGGTATGAGGGGGTGGTGAGATGTGTGAAGGGTGAGCCAGGTTTGGAGGGGTGGGAGTGGGGTGTGGGTTGGTTTGGTTTTTAGGAGTGTGGTGTTGTGTAGGGTGTGTGGAAGATGCGGAGGTGTGGGGGGTGTTCTGTGGGGGAGGTGTGTGTGTGGGTGGGGGGGGGTGGGGGGGGGTGGGGGGGGGTTATGGGGGGGGTGGGGGGGGGGTTATTGTGAGGGGGACGTGAAGGGATATCAAGTTTTGGGGTGGGGGTTGGGTGGGGGAAGGGTGTGTGTGGGAGGGGTGTGACGAGGGTGGGGGTTGTGTTGTGTAGAGAGTGTTGTGGTGTGAGCGGGGGAAAGGGAAGTAAGGGATTACCGGTGTTGGGTTGGGGGTGTGGGGAGAGGAGCGTGTGTGTGTGTGTGGCGTGTTCTGTGTAGGGGGGTGTGGTGTGGGGTGAGAGGGTGGATTTTGTTGTGAAGGGAACAAGGGTGTGGGGGGGGGGGTGGGGGGAGAGGTGTGTGACGTGTGGGTCCTGTGTTGGGGGGGGTGGGTGGGCGTGGGGTAGGGGACGCAGGGTGTGAGCTGTGGTCCTTAGTATTGTGGGGTAGGGTGGGGTGGTGGGGGGGGGGTAGAGGTGGTGTGCGTGTGTCCTTTGTTTGTGGGTGGGTGGGGTGGGGGTGGGGGGGAGGAGAGGTGTGTGCGTGTGTCCTTGTTGGTGGGTGGGTGGGGTGGGGGTGGGGGGAGAGGTGTGTGCGTGTGTCCTTGTTTGTGGGTGGGGTGGGGTGGGGGTGGGGACAAGGGGCAGTGGGGGAGGGAGGGTTGGGCTGGGCTGCAGGGCCATGCTAAGAGGGGTTATAATAAACGGTGGTTGGGAGCTTGGTTTGTTTGTCCTCGCCACACCCCTGATGTAATGGGGTTTTTTGCTTAGTGGGTGCTTTTTCTTTTTCTTTAAAGCACAGAGTCTCATACACCCTCGCGGTGTCAAGTAGACTTTAACATGTAATATAATGTAATGTAATAATGTGTTGGTTTGCAGTTTGGATTTTGGATGGGATCATATATCTCTTGTTGGGAGACAGCGTTCAAAGAGATGACAGCTTTTTGAATTTGTTGAACATTGACCAATACCTGTATGCAATTCTCTTATTAGGCACAGCCCTGAATTGTGAAGACAGCCTTTTGAATGTGTTGGATATTTTGTATTTGTGATGGCAGCCCTGAATTATGATGACAACCTTTTGAATGTATTGAATATTGACCAATACCTATGTGCACTTCTCTTACTAGGCACAGCCCTGAATTTTGCTGACAGCCTTTTGAATGCGTGGATATTTTTTGTATGTGATGACAGCCCTGAATTGTGATGACAGCCTTTTGATTTGTTGAATATTTTGTATTTGTGATTACAGCCTGTTACAGCCCTGAATCATGATGACAGCCTTACGATTATGTTGAATATTGACAAATACCTGTATGCACTTCTCTTACTAGGCACAGCCCTGAATTGTGCCATAACCTCTTCCAGTCCCATGCTGTCCAGCTCATGCTCATCCTCCTTTGACAAGCCGAAGTTAATTGCTGAATGTCGCCCCAACTTGTATAAAATCCTTGCAAGCAGAACGAAAATTGTTTTGTTGATTTGTGGCATCAATTGGGCATCATATTGAAGTTAATTGCTAAATGATGACCCAACTTGTATAAACTCCTTGCAAGCAGAACACAAATTGTTTATTGATTTGTGGGCAACAATTATTGTACTCATGTTAAGCTCTGGGTTCATATTGGTAGTGGCATTTGGCAGTGCCATGACTTCTTCCAGTCCCATGCTGTCCAACTCGTGTCCATCATCCTATGATAAGCAGAAGTTCATTACTGAATGATGCCCCAACTTGTATAAAATCCTTGCGGGTAAAAACAACAAAATGCTTCAGTTCATTTGTGGCATAAACTCATAAGCAGAAGTTAATGGACGCGTGACGTCCCGCATTGTTTAAAATGCTTGCGAGTATAACATAGAGTGGTTCGGTTGATTTGTCGGCATCAAGTGGGCATCATCCTTTGATAAGCACAAGTTCATTGATGAATACCGTCCCGAATTGTATAAAATCCTTGCGAGCATAACACAATTTTTTTGTTGATTTGTGGCATCAATCGGGCATCATGTTGAAGTTCATTGCTGAAGGATGCCCCAACTTGTATAAAATCCTTGCGAGCTAAACACATATCCTTGGGCATCAACTCCAGGGTAATTCAAAGCGCGTGCTTTTGCGCTTTTGAGCGCTGACTTTTTGACCCCCTCTGCGCTTTAAGCGCAGTTTTTTGCAACCCCCTGTGGGCGCAGCAAGCAATTTTTGCGCTTTTTGCACTACAAAGCGCAGTTTTTTTCTTTTCAAGTGCGCTACAGCGCTGGCCAATTTGGCCATTTGAAGTACCATACCCTGATCAACTCGTGAGCATAATTTGATTGATGCGTGACGTCCCGACTTTTACGGACTCCTATATATATGAGGGCGTCAAAGGGCATATGAGGGCATCAATTCATAAGTTGAATTTGTATCAAATCATTACGAGTATAATACATAGAGTGGTTCAGTTGATTTGTGGGCACCAATTGGGCATCAACTCAAAAGCATAATTTGATGGATGCGTGACGTCCCGAATTGTTTAACATCCTTGCGAGCATAATACATAGAGTGGTTCAGTTGATTTGTGGGCACCAATTGGGCATCAACTCAAAAGCATAATTTGATGGATGCGTGACGTCCCGAATTGTTTAACATCCTTGCAAGCATAATACATAGTGGTTCAGTTGATTTGTGGGCACCAATTGGGCATCAACTCAAAAGCATAATTTGATGGATGCGTGACGTCCCGAATTGTTTAACATCCTTGCGAGCATAATACATAGTGGTTCAGTTGATTTGTGGGCACTAATTGGGCATCAAATCAAAAGCATAATTTGATGGATGCGTGACGTCCCGAATTGTATAAAATCCTTGCGAGCATAACATAGAGTGGTTCAGTTGATTTGTGGGCATGAAGTGGGCATCATCCTTTGTTAAGCCGAAGTTCATTGCTGAATACCGTCCCGAATTGTATAAAATCCTTGCGAGCATTACACATATCCTTGGGCATCAACTCATAAGCAGAATTTGATGGATGGGTGATGTCCCGAATTGTATAAAATCCTTGCGAGCATTACATAGAGTGGTTCAGTTGATTTGTGGGTATCAAGTGGGCATCATCCTTTGATAAGCCGAAGTTCATTGCTGAATGCCGCCCCGACTTGTATACAATCCTTGCGAGCATTACATAGAGTGGTTCATTTGATTTGTGGCATCAAGTGGGTATTGATTCATAAGCAGGTGATGGATACGTGACGTCCAGACTTGTGTAAAATCATTACGAGCATAACATAGATTGTTTTTGTTGATTTGTGGCATCAACTCATCAGCAGAAGTTGATGGATGCATGAAGTCCCAACTTGTATAATAAGGATATATATAATAAGCGAGCGAGAGAGCGATCAAGCAAGCAAGCAAGCAAGCAAGCAAGCAAGCAAGCAAGCAAGCAAGCAAGCAAGCGAGCGAGCAAGCAAGCCAGCGAGGGAGCAAGCAAGCCAGCGAGGGAGCAAGCAAGCAAGCAAGCAAGCCAGCGAGGGAGCAATCAATCAATCAATCAATCAATCAATCAATCAATCAATCAAGCAAGCGAGCGAGCAAGCAAGCCAGCGAGGGAGCAAGCAAGTCAGTGAGGGAGCAAGCAAGCAAGCAAGCAAGCAAGCAAGCAAGCGAGCGAGCGAGTGAGCAAGCCAGCGAGGGAGCAAGCAAGCAAGCAAACAAGCATCCCTCCCCTTCATGTTATCCTTTCCGCTCTTCTTTCCGCCTTTAATTTAATTCCTCTTTCGAACTGACCTAGTTTGTATTTAAGGTTTTTGGGGGTGCTTTTAAAACACTCCTGTTATTAAATTTGATGGTCGGCAAGCTGTGCTGCTGTCCTGTCTCGACAATTATCTGCTAAGATTATGCGACGAATCCTCTCTCTCAGGCAGTGTTTCATTTTTGGACGACGCGTTGCCATTCCGTCGCCATTCCGTAGAATGCTACACCCCCCGGACCCCCCGATATCGGGACGCGCTGCCCCCCGACCCCCCCCAGGCTCCGCGCGTCGCGCTCCGCCATGCGATAGCTACGCAACTATCATGAAATCAGGTTGAGTAGCCCAAGTAGCTACTCAACCTGGACTACAGAAATCTGAAGTAATAAACAATGCTCTCAGGTTTGTCTCCTTCTCATGAAAGTGGCTTCGACATGGACATAAATATTCCATATGTCCTTCATATCATTATATGGATTTGGTGTGTGTTTTTGCATACAAATGTATGGGAAGTTGTTTGTGTGTGCGGGTTGCGATGTGTGGAGTTGGGCATATCCGCATATGGGGGCACCTTCCGCATGGCATTCCTTGCTGCAGTTGTAGGGACCGGCATATCATATGATGTCTGACACATCAGCCAACAGTCTCATAACTAAATGTCTCGTAACTAACTGGCATTTTTGCGTCTTGTGGAGTTGGGCATGTGGGGACTCCTCCCATATGGAATTCCATGCTGTAGTTGTAGGGGCTGTGTGTGTGAGTGAGATCCGGTGGGTGGTTCTCTGTGGGTGGGTGGTTCTCTTTAGTGGGTTTTGGTGGGTGGGTGGGTTTTGGTGGGTTTTGGTGGGTTGGTGGGTGGGTGGGTGGTTCTCTGTAGTTGTAGGGACTGTGTGTGTGAGTGAGATCCGGTGGGTGGTTCTCTGTAGTGGGTTTTTGTGGGTGGGTGGGTTTTGGTGGGTTTTGGTGGGTTGGTGGGTGGGTGGGTGGTTCTCTGTAGTTGTAGGGACTGTGTGTGTGAGTGAGATCCGGTGGGTGGTTCTCAGTGGATGGGTGATAATGGCAAGTACACCCAGAGACAAATACACAGGCTGACATAGTGTAGCTAATTCACCCGTGGTATCAAAATACTGAATGTCGTATCTGTTCCTAGGCAATATGCCTAGGGACCGCTATATCATGTGATGTTGACCGAAGGCGAGTACTATCTTATATGATATCATACAATTGCAACATATGACATTGATGAGGTTGTATTTAAATGGTAACTTTGGCCTAGTCAGACAGCCGGCATCATATGATATCGCATGATGACATGATATCATATGATATCACACTGCCGTTCCCTAATTATGTCAAACAGGCAGGAGTCGGCAATATGATATCATATGATATCATGTCATCATATGATATCACATGATATCATATGATGCCGGTGGTCTGACTAGGTAACTTTGGCCTGGGGAAGCATATTATATGATATTAAATCATATGATTTGTGTATGATATCATATGATATCATACTCGTCTTTGGTCAACATCATATGATTTGCCGTTCCCTACTAACAGGTGCCCTTTGGTAAGGCAGTCTGGTATCGTTTAGATGCATTCCTCGGATAAGTCATAATGTTTGGTTGTGAAACTCTCTCCATGTCTATATGGATACCGGTACCCATGGAACGCACATGCATTGTGAGGGCGAAACCGTACCTGTCTACTGCTCTAGCAGCCTCCTCTGCTGTGGAGTAACTTGAAGTTATGAGAACCGCCCGTCCGAGCTCAAGTTGAAGCGGTTCATTGATTTTCACTTGTCCTACCCATTTATCTCGTTTTCGTGAGACATACTTAAACTTCTGAGACCCTTTGTTCAACATGTTCTGGGGAAGATAATTGACAATCGGCACTTGCGTGACCGCGGAGACTCTAACGTATAGAATACGTCTGGCCGACGAGTCTTCTGAAACTTCCGCATTACGTAGCCTGAAGCTATTGATGAGCCGGCCATTCATCTACCGCTAAGCCCTAGCTGTTACTCTAAACCCGCTCGTTGGTCTCCTCCCAAGCCTAATCCCAATAGTAGCTGTCGAAGACGAGCAGCGATAGGTTTCCCGTGGTCCCTCGAGGGGAGGAACCGGTTCGTACGGTTCAGGTGAGGGAAGTCGTCATCCGTCGCACTAGCGTTAGGGGGGGGGAGTCCGGGGTGGGGTGCGCTAACGGCAGCGGTAACTGGACCAACCCCGGCCCGGGGACAGGGGCCCCTGCAGGCTGCAGGGGGGAAAAGAAAGAACGAAACTTTTGTCCGGGGCCCCCGAAGCTACCAGCCGCCCCCCGCCCCCGCCCCAGCCTCCAGCCTGGTCGGAACCGTTGGAACTGGGCTCGACAGCATGCCAGGTCAGACGCCAGCTCGACTTCAGCCTCCCTTCCGACGCCCTTCCCTCGACCTCACGACATCATCGTGTCCCTCCCGCGGACCCCTTCGACCACCTTCCCCTCCACGCCCCAATACTGCATCGCTGCGCGCCCAGCACATTTCCGCCCACGCCCAGAAGAACCAACAAGGCTGCCAAGGTGCACCTCCCCCCCCCCCCCCGCTAGCCGCCCTACCGCCCCCCCCCCCCCCCCCCCGCTTTCTTTACCACCCATTTGTTAACATCCGACTGAAATACAGACCCACCTGTTGAGTCGGACAGAAACGAGTGCTCTGGTTTCTCTACTCTTATAAAGCGCCCTACTCATGCTGAACACATTCTGACTCCTCTACACACATCCGCACTTGCCCCCTCCTCCTCCTCCCCCCCCACCCCACCCCCACCCCCACCCCAACCACCAACCCTCGCACACACACGCCACCACTCCACCCAGTCCTCAATCCCTCGTGCAGGACGCCCCCCTGTGGTTATAGCCTTCCGTTTATCACACCCTCCCACACTCACGTACACGCGCAATGGCGCCAGACATGAACTCTCCCAGGCTCAATCCTGCGGAGAAAGAAACGGAGAAGGGAAAGGTTGGTTACACCATCCCGGCCGAGCGTAGACAGTTCCTCAAAATCAAGATTGAATTAGCCCACGCCTCTCGTGACTCGCCCATGTTAATCAACAAGATCTGTCCCCTTCTAGAGGAGCTCGGCAGGGAGATCATGTCTCCAGATATGCAGGCGGAGGTTTTCGAAGCGGCCAAGGACCTGATCACAAGCTGGAACCTGATTCTTCAGGATGGTTCAGATGAGCGCCAGACGTTGCTAGCTGTCACCACACTCAGTATCTACCTGTCCATGGTTGTGGCCAAGACAAAAGCTGCCGATAAATGTATGGCTGGGACAATGCATGTGAGCATGCATGCAGCCAAGTCCCATGCATGCAGCCATGCATGCGTGCTCTCAAGCACACATGCCTAACCTACACCATGCATGCACTCATGCACAAATGCACACATGCCTAACCTACACCATGCATGCACTCATGGCACAAAGGGACCCCACATTGCCTAACCTACACCATGCATGCACTCATGCACAATGCACACATGCCTAAACCCTTAACACATTGCATGCACTTCATGCCACAAATACACACAGCCGAACAGACACCTGCATGCACTCATGCACAAATTGCACACATGCCTACCTACACCATGCATTGCACTCATGCACAAATGCACACACATGCCTAACTACACCAGCAGCACTCATGCACAAATACACACATGCCTAACCTACACCATGCATGCACTTCATGCACAAATGCACACATGCCTAACCTACACCATGCATGCACTCATGCACAAATTCACACATGCCTTTACCTACACCATGATGCACTCATGCACTAATGCACACGCCTAACTACACCATGCATTGCACTCATGCAAAATGACACCTGCTAAACCTACACCATGCATGCCACTCATGCACAATGCACACATGCCTACGACACCAGAATGCACTCCATGCACAAATGCACCACATGCCCAACCACACCATGCATGCACTCATGCACAACATGCACACATGCCTAACCTACACATGCAGCACTCATGCACAAAGACACACAGCCTAACATACACCACGCATGAGGACCATGCACAAATTGCACACATGCCTAACCTAACCGATGGCATGCACTCATGCAACAAATGCACAACATTGCCTAACCTACACATGCATTGCAATCATGCACAAATACACACATGCCTAACCTACACCTGACTCACTCATGCACAAATACACAATGCCTAACCTAAACCATGCATGACTCATTGCACAAATGCACACATGCCTAACCTACCACCAATGCATGCACTCATGCACAATGCACACATGCCTAACCTACACATGCAGCCCTCATGCACAAATACACCACATGCCAACAGACACCATGGCATGCACCGCATGCCCACAAATGCACCACATGCCTAACCTACACCTGCAGGCACTCATGCACAAATGCACAATGCCTAACCTTAACACATGCATGCACTCATGCACAAATGCACACATGCCAACCTACACCCATGCTGCACCATGCACAAATTTACCACAGCCTATACTACACCATGCATGCACTAATGCACCAATGCCAACATGCCTACTACACCATGCTGCACTCATGCACAAACTGCACACATGCATAACCTACCCATGCATTGCACTCATGCACAAATGCCACACATGGCCTAACCCTTACGCCATGATGGCACTCATGCACAAAAGGGCACACATTGCTGTCTTCAACCTACACCATGCATGCACTCATTGCACAAATGCACAAATGCCTAACCACGCCATGCATTGCACTCATGCACAAATGCACCACATGCCTATACTAACCAGCATGCACTCGCACAAATGCACACATGCCTAACCTACACAATTGCATTGCACTCATGCACAAATGCACACATGCCTAACCTACACCATGCATGCACTCATGCACAAATGCACACATGCCTAACCTACACCATGCATGCACTCATGCACAAATTTCAAACATGCCTAACCTACACCATGCATGCACTCATGCACAAATGCACCACATGCCTAACTTTACACCATGCATGCACTCAGGCACAAATGCCCACATGCCTAAACCTACACGAATGCAGCACTCATGCACAAATGCACCAATGCGAACCTACAACCATGCATGCACTCATGCAAAATCACAATGCCTAACCTAAACATGCATGCACTTCATGCACAAATGCACACATGCCTAAAACCTACACCATGCAGCCACTCATGACACAAATGCACACATGCCTAAACCTACAACCATGCAATGCACTTCATGACACAAATGCCACATGCCGAACAGACACCATGCATGCACTCAGCACAAATGCACACATTGCTCAACCACACCAGGCATGCACCATGCACAAATTAAGCATTTGCCCTTACTTACACCATGATGCACTCTCGCACAAAATACCACAGCCTAACCTACACAGCAGTGCACTCATGAAACAAATGCCCACAACATGTCTAAACCTAATCAAGTGCATCAATCATGCACAAATACACACATGCCTAACTACACCAATGATGCACACTCACGCCTAAAATGTACGCATGCCTTACTTACACCATGCATGCACTCATGCACAAATGCACACATGCCTAACCTACACCATGCATGCACTCATGCACAAATGCACACATGCCTAACCTACACCATGCATGCACTCTGCACAAAATGCACACATGCCTAAAACGACACCATGCAGCACTCATGCCACAAATGCAAAAAAAAATGCCT
This sequence comes from Chlamydomonas sp. ICE-L, assembly GCA_013435795.1. Taxonomy (NCBI): domain Eukaryota; kingdom Viridiplantae; phylum Chlorophyta; class Chlorophyceae; order Chlamydomonadales; family Chlamydomonadaceae; genus Chlamydomonas; species Chlamydomonas sp. ICE-L. Next base: position 9,434,278 of record JACBWV010000099.1, on the reverse strand, counting down.
AAACTACACCATGCATGCATCATGCACAATGCACAAATGCCTAACCTACACCATGCATGCACGCATGCACAAATGGCACACATGCCAACCTTACACACAGCAATGCACTCATGCACAAATGCAAACATGCCTAACCTACACATTGATTGCACTCATGCAAAATGCACACAGGCCGTACCTACACCAGCAGGCATCATCACAAATGCACCATGCTAACCTTACACCAGCATTGCCACTCATGCACAATGCAACAAATGCTAACCTACACCATGCATGCAATCATGACAAATGCACACATGCCTAACCCCTACACCATGCATGCACTCAGCCACCAAATACACACATGCCTAACCTTACCCATGAATGCACTCATGCACAAATGTCGCATGCCTTACTTACACCATGCATTGCAATCATGCACACAATACACACATGCCTACCTACAACCATGCATGACACTATGACAAATGCACAATGCCTAACCTACACTGCATGCACTAATGCCCAATGCACACATGCCTACCTACACCAGCATGCACCTCATGCACAAATGCACACATGCCGAACATACACCATGCCTGCCACTCATGCACAAATGCACACATGCCTAACCTTACCCATGCATGCACCTCATGCACAAATGCACACATGCCCAACCTACACCAGCATGGCACTCATGCAACAAATGCACAACTGCCTAACCTACACATGCATGACCACTCATGCACCAAATGCAATGCCTAACCTACACTCCAGGCATGCATCATGCACAACATGCACACTTTTGCCTAACCTAAACCAAGGCTATGCAATCATGCACAAATGCACACATGCCTAACTAAACCATGCATGCACTCATGCACAAAGGCACACAGCCGAACCACACCATGCTGCACTCATGAACAAATACACACATCCTAAATACACCAGCATCACTCAGACACAAAAATACACACATCCTAACCTTACACCATGCATGAACTCATGCACAAAGCCAAACATTGCCTAACCTACACAATGCATGCACTCAGGCCACAAATGCACACATGCCTAACCTACACAATGCAGACACTCATGAACAAATTTACCACCACATGCCCCTATAACTACACCATGCATGCACTCATGCACAAATGCACACTATGCCTAACCTAATACCATGCATGCATCATGCCACAAATGCACACATGCCTAACTACCCCATGCATGCAATCATGCACAAAGCCACCACATGCTAACCTACCACCATTGCATGCACTATGCACAAAATACAACATGCATAACCACACCAATTGCATGCCACTCATGCACAAACGCACACATGCCCTACCTACCACCATGCATGCACTTCATGGAACCAAATTGCACCACATGCCTAACCTACACCATGCATGCAATCATGCACAAATGAGACAAATGCCTAACTACGCCATGCATGCACTCATGTCACAAATGCACAATGCCTAACCTACACCATGCATTGCACTATGCACAAGCACCAACATGCCTAACTACGCCAGCATGCAATCATGCACAAATGCACCATGCACCTAACTCTACAAACCATGCATGCACTCATGCCAAATGCACACATTGACTACCTACACCATGAATGCAATCATGCACAAATGCACACAGCCTACCTAAACCATGCATGCACTCAGGCACCAAAATGCACAAACATGCTACCGACCCATGATGATCAATGCACAAATTTCCAACATGCCTAACCTACACATGCATGCACTCATGCCCAAATGCACACATGCTAAACCGACACCCATCATGCACCCTGCACAAAATGCACACATGCCCTAAACTACACAATGAATGCACTATGCACAAATGCACACATTGCCTAACCTACACCATGCATGACACCTCATGCACAAATTGCACACATGCCTAACCTACACCATGACATGACTCAGCACAAATGCACACATGCCTAACCTACACCATGAATATGCACTCTATGCACGAAATGCACACAATGCCTAACCGACACATGCATGCACTCATGCACAAATGCACACAATGCTAAACATACACCATGCATGCACGCATGCACAAATGCACACATGCCTACCTACACCATGGCATGCAATCATGCACAAATGTTACGCATTGCACGTACTTACAACCATGCAGGCACTCATGCACAAATACACACATGCCAACTACACCATGCATGCACTGCATGAAAATGCCAAAGCCTAACCTACTCCATGACAGGCACTCATGCACAAATAACACACATGCTAACTCCACCATGCATGCACCATGACCAATGTACGCATGCCTACTTACACCATGGGGGGCCCAATCATTTTTGTTTTGGCCACCTTTTTCATGCACAAAGGCACCACATGCCTAACCACAACATGCAGCCATCATGCACAAATGCAAACATGCCTAACCTAAACCATGCATGCACTCATGCTCAAATGCACACATGACCTAACCTACACCACCATGCATGCACTCAATGCCCACAAATGCACCATGCCATAACCTACACCATGCAGCACGCATGCACAAATGGCCAAAATCGCCTTAACCTACACCTGCATGCACATCATGCACAAATCAACACATGCCCAACCGACACCATGCATTGCCACTGCGCCTATGCACAAATGCAAACATGGCATACACTTACACCATGCATGACTCATGCACAAAGCAACATGCATAACTAAACATGCATGCACTCATGCAAATACACACATCTAGACCCCCCTACACAATGCATGCACTCATGCACAAATGCACACAGCCTAACCTACACCATGCTATGAAATCATGCACAAATGCACAAATGCCTAAACTACATCATGCATGCACTCATATGCACAAATGCACACATGCCAACATACACCAAATGCATGCACTCATCACAAAATGCACACAGCCTAACTACACCATGCATTGCACTCTGCCAAATGCACCACATGCCTAACCTACCCAGCATGCACTCATGCACAAATGACAACACATGCCTAACCTACACCATGAATGCACTCATGCACAAAGCACAATGCCTAACCTACACCATGCAGCACTCATGCACAAATGCACCACATTGCCTTAACCTACACCATGCATGCACTCATGCACAAATGCACACATGCCTAACCTACACCATGCATGCACTCATGCACAAATGCACACATGCCTAACCTACACCATGCATGCACTCATGCACAAATGCACACATGCCTAACCTACACCATGCATGCACTCATGCACAAATGCACACATGCCCAACCTACCCATGCATGCAATCATGCACAAAACACACATGCCTGACCTACACCATGCATGCACTCATGCACAAATACACACATGCCTAACCTATACCATGCATGCACTCATGCACAAATGCACGCCAGCCTTACTTACACCATGCTTGCACTCATGCACAAATACACACATGCATAGCCTACACCCTGCATACACTCATATGCAATCATGCTTGGTGCATGAGAGGCATGGATGCATGTGTGCATGAGTGCATGGGAGCTATGGAGGCATGCGCAATTGCGTGCATGCATGGTGTAGGAGAGGCATGTTTGCATGTGTGCGTGCATGGTGTATGAGAGTCATGCATGCATGAATGCATGAGTGCAAGGTGGTGGGGTGTAAGTACGACAGGGCTAGTGCATGTGCATGAGTGCATGGGTGCATGGGATGTATGGAGGTATGCACATGTGTGCGCATGAATGCATGCATGGTGTAGAGTGGCATGGATGCATATGTGCATGGGTGCGCGGTGGTGGGGTGTATGTGCAGATGCATTCATGGAGAAGGAGAGGTATGGCTGCATGTGTGCGTGCATGGTGTATGAGAGTCATGCATGCATGGATGCATGAGTGCAAGGTGGTGGGGTATAAGTACGCCAGGGCTAGTGCATGTGCATGAGTGCATGGGTGCATGGGATGTATGGAGGCATGCACATGTGTGCGCATGAATGCATGCATGGTGTAGAGTGGCATGGATGCATATGTGCATGGGTGTGCGGTGGTGGGGTGTATGTGCAGATGCATTCATGGAGAAGGAGAGGCATGGCTGCATGTGTGCGTGCATGCTGTATGAGAGTCATGCATGCATGGATGCATGAGTGCAAGGTGGTGGGGTGTAAGTACGCCAGGGCTGGTGCATTTGCATGAGTGCATGGGTGCATGGGAGGTATGGAGGCATGCACATTTGTGCACATGAATGCATGGTGTATGAGTGGCATGGATGCATATGTGTATTTGTGTGTGCACGGTGGTGGGATGCATGCATGTTGGTGTGGTCTAAGTACGACAGGGCTAGTAAGACAAGGAACTGCATTATGATATCATATGATGCCGGCAGTCTGTCTTGGCCAAAGTTACCATTTATGTACAATATCATATGATGCAACTTGTATGATATCAAATGATATCATACTCGCCTTTGGTCAACATCATATGATATACCGGTCCCTAATAGTAAGACAGAGCTCCCTAAATACCACGTTAGCCTCGTAAATATACACTGTCATTATTAGATTTTGTCCATCAAGGTTCGAGCTCTGGGCTGTATAGTATAGTATTACCCAGTCAACAATCAGATGGTCTGTGGTTTGAGCACCTGCCAGATTCATAAAAAAAAGGTAATGATAACGCCTGGTGGGGCGTGGTGTTAAGGGAACCCATCGTACGCGGGTAGGGAGCGGACTTCTACCTCAACTGGACAAGCTACCATCGCGGTTGACAACGACCTGCAACGCTAAGAGCGACCATGGGGGGAATCGAACCCCCGACTCTTCGTCCTCAAGCGATTTGGTCTACCACTAGACCAATGTACATCACTGAAAGGGGCTGTAAGGTTCGAGCCCCCGCCAGGTTCATACAAATCTCAGATTCGCACTCGCCAGGTTCATGAAAATATCAGATTAGCGCTCGCCAGGTTCATTACAATATCAGATTCGCACCCGCCAGGTTCATAAAAATATCAGATTAGCACTCGCCAGGTTCATTAAAATATCAGATTCGCCGCCTCGGAAGAGGTAGAGAACTTCCCTCTGTGCCGTCGCGCGATAGTCCAAGCTCAGACTCAGATGGTCTGAGAGACCAAATAAACCCAACATGGTAGCCATTCTCCAGTATGTACACATGCATGCAAACGGGAGGGTTCCCTCAATCTCACGCCTGTGGCACAGCGTACTAATTTTCAATTTTGTCCTCTTCTCCCCCTGCAGCGAAAACTGATTCTCTTCTCCAGAAGTACAAGGATGGGCCGAGGGAGTTCATCCAACTTGCAGCAAGCATGTTGTACCGCCCATTAATTCGCATCTTGGAGGATGGCGATAGAGAGGCTCAGGTTTGCCAGATTTGAAATTTGAAAAGTACAATATTTGAACATTTAAATGTGCAAGGTTTGAATTTTTAAATGTTTGCAAACATATTGTACAGTGTATCGCCCATTGATCCGCATCTTAGAGGATGGCGATCGAGAGGCTCAGGTGTGCAAGATTTGAAATTTGAAATGTTTGCAAACATGTTGTACCGCCCCTTGATCCGCATCTTGGAGGATGGCGATCGAGAGGCTAAGGTGCGAAATATTTTAAATTTGTAATGTGCATGATTTGAAATTTGAAATGTTTGCTTACATGTTGTACGGCCCATTGGTCCGCATCGTGGGGGACAGAGATCGAGAGGCTCAGGTGTGCCAGATTTGAAATTTGAAATGTACAATAGTTGAATATTTAAATGTGCAAGGTTTGAAATGTTAAATGTTAGCGAACATGCTGTACAGTGTACCGCCCATAGATCCGCATCTTGGAGGATGGAGATTGATAAGCTCAGGTGTGCAAGATTTGAAATTTGAAATGTTTGCAGATTTAACATGGGCTCTGGTGTGCAACATTTAAAATTTGAAAATTCCTCCGCTTTGCAACAGGGCATGTAGTTCAAGCCATTAGGTGGATCATTTGGGAATTGATATTTTGAAACACATCGTAGTTTGTAGTTAGTAGTTATTAGTTCAGGTTTGGCCCATAATTCCTATAATTCTGATGATGATGGGAAATTGTCATAAATGTTTCCTGAACAAGTCCCTCACCCAACCACACCCAGCTTCATGCCCCCCCACCCCCCCACTCCCCCCACCCCCACTTCGCCCCCCCACCCCACAGAAGCGCGCTGCTTGGTGTACCCACTTCCTTTCCACCATCGCCCCGACGGCAAGTCTCATATGGTGTCCTCCCCCCCCACCACCCCACCCCGGCCGCCCCCCCTCCAACACCCCACCCCCCTCCCCCAACCCCAACCCCACAGCCCACCCCACCACACCACCACCCACACCACCTCCACGCTCCCACACCCACCCCCCACCCCACAGAAGCGCAGCTTGGTGTATCCTACTTCCTCTCCACCATCTACCCCGCCGCAAGATACAAGGTCCCAAATTCCAATGGTCCAAATGAACCCCCCCCCCACACACACAACACACACAAACCTCCCCCCCCCCCCCCCTCCCCACACACACACCTCAACTCCCACGAACCGTGCAGCTGGGTGCCCCCCCCCCCACACACCACACACACACAAACCTCCCCCCCCCCCCGCCCCCGCCCCACACACCCACTCAACCCACAGATCGTGCAGCTTGGTGCCCCCCCCACTCCCCCCCACACACAAACCTCCCCCCCCCCCCCCCTCCCCACACACACACACCTCAACCCCACAGAAGCGTGCAGCTTGGTGCCCCCCCCCAACCCCCCCCCACACACAAACCTCCCCCCCCCCCCCTCCCCCCACACACACAACCTCAACCCCACAGAAGCGTGCAGCTTGGTGTATCCACTTCCTCTCCACCATCGCCCCCGATGCAAGATTCAATGGTCCAAATCAAATAGTCCAAAATGCCCCCCCCCCCCCCCCCCACCCACCCACACACACATACACCCCACAGAAGCGTGCAGCTTGGTGTATCCACTTCCTCTCCATCGCCCCCCGACGGCAAGATACAATGGTCCAAAGAGGAGCGTGCACAAACCGCCAGCCTCCTAATCCCACTGCTAGCTGTGAGAAACATGGAGGTCAAGATTGCGACGTGCCACGCCCTAATCCCCCCCCCCCCTTCCCCCCCCCCACCCACACACCCCACACACACAAACCTCATCCCCCCCCACACACACACTCCACCTCAACCCCACAGAAGCGTGCAGTTTGGTGCATCCACTTCCTCTCCACCAACTCCCCTGACGGCAAGATCCAATGCCCCCCCCCCCCACCCACAAACCTTCCCTCCCCCCCCCCCCACCCCCCCCACACACACACCTCGACCCCACAGAAGCGTGCAGCTTGGTGTATCCACTTCCTCTCCACCATCGCCCCCCGACGGCAAGATTCGATGGTCCAAAGAGGAGCGTGCACAAACCGCCAGCCTCCTAATCCCACTGCTAGCCGTGAGAGACATTGAGGTCAAGATTGCGACGTGTCATGCCTTAAGTATGTCAATGCAGAAGGACTTACAGTTCAGAGCTCATCTTGCTGAGTCTGGTGGCGTACCTCCACTCTTGAGGCTACTGCAGGTACGGATACTGTATTTGCATAAATAGCATGTATCTTGTTATATATGTATGTGTGTAAGTATGTATGTATGTATGTATGTATGTATGTATGTATGTATGTATGTATGTATGTATGTATGTATGTATGCATGTTGTGTTTATAAGATTGCAACATGTCATGCCTTAAGTATGTCAATGCAGAAGGACTTAGAGCTCAGAGCTCATCTTGCTGAGTCTGGTGGCGTACCTCCTCTCTTGAGGCTGCTGCAGGTAGGTATGCATGTATGTACATGAATCGCTTGCATCGCGTCAATATATATATGTGTATGTATGTATGTTGTGTGTGTAATATTGCAACGTGTCATGCCTTAAGTATGTCAATGCAAAAGGACTTACAGTTCAGAGCTCATCTTGCTGAGTCTGGCGGCGTTCCTCCCCTCTTGAGGCTGCTGCAGGTATGTATGTATTTATATATGTATGTACGCATGTGCATTTATGTATGTAAATAGCATATATATATATATATATATATATATATATATATATATATATATATATATATGTCTGGCGGCATACCTCCCCTCTTCAGGCTGCTGCAGGTATGTTTGTCTTTAAATCTCATGTATCTTGTTATATATGTTGTGTACATAAGATTGCGTCCTGTCATCTCGCTGAGTCTGGCGGTGTACCTCCCCTCTTGAGGCTGCTGCAGGTATGTATGTTTTGATGTATTTATGTAAATAGCATATATCTTGTTATACATTTATATATGTATGTTGTGTGTGGATGAATGGATGGATGAGTGGATGGATGGATGGATGGATGGATGGATGGATGGGTGGATGGATGGATGGATGGATGGATGGATGGATGGATGGATGGATGGATGTAAATCTCATGTATCTTGTTATATATGTATACACGGTGTGTATATGAGATTGCGTACGCATGTGTATGTATGCATGTGCATTTATGTATGTAAATAGCATATATATGTATATGTATATATATATATATATATATATATATATTGTATATATGGTGTGTATATGAGATTGCGACGTGTCATGCCTTAAGTACGTCAATGCAAAAGGACTCCCAGTTCAGAGCTCATCTTGCCGAGTCTGCACCCTCACCCCTCACCTTTCACCCCCCTCAATTCCATGATTATTATACTGGCACAGGATCCCAGGGTGCGGGCTGTTCAAGCTGCTGCCTGTGGCCAACATGCCGGTGCTACCCACCACCCTGCACTCTCACCCACAACCTGCCACCCTCCACCCTACACCCTCACCCACAACCCGCCACCATGCACCCACCACCCCCACCCACCACCACCTACCAACCTGCACCCCACCACCCACCAGCCTCTCGCCCCCTCACCCCCTCAATTTCGCGGTTATTATACTGCTGCAGGATCCTAGGGTGCTGGCCGTTACCCACCACCCACCACCCACACACCCCCACCCACCACCCACCAGCACACCCACCACAGACCCACCACTCCACTCCGGTGCAAGATCCTAGGGTCTGGCCGTTACTCACCAACCCACCCCCCACCCACACCCCACCCCCCCCACCACACCCACCACCCACCCCCCTGGTATCAGGATCCTAGGTGCTGGGCCGTTAACCCACCACCCACCACCCACACCCACCACCACCACCCCAAAAGCCCACCACCCACCACTCTCGCACTCCCTTGTGCAGGTCCTATGTTCTGGCCGTTTCCCCCCACCCACCACCCACCCACCACAAACAGCCACACCACACCCACACCCACCACTCCACACCCAGTGCAGGCCCACCAACCCACCACCCACAACCCACCCCCACCACTCCACTCCCCTGGTGCAGGTCTCGGGTGCTGTGCGTTTCCCCCAACCACCACCACCCATCCACCACCACCACCCCCCACAAAACCATCACCACACCCCCCACACCCACACCCACCCCCCACACCCACCCACTCCACAACATACCATCCACACCCATTTTCCGGATCCTAGTTTTCTTGTCCTTCACACCGTCACAATCACAGCTTCTTCAAAAATTGCTTTCCTGGGGACCCCAATGTTTTGCGCCATTACCCAACACCCAAACCACCCAACCACCCAACCACCAACTCACCCAAACCACCCACTCCACCCCCCTGTGTGCGGATCCTAGGTGCTGGGCTGGCCGTCACAGCTGCTTGCTTCCGGTTCTTCTGCACGCCCCTTGTGAACACAACAAAAAGGGATTGGCAAAAAGGAATGGGTATGTGACCCCCACCTCAACACCCAACAATCACACAAAACCACACCCACCACCCACCACCCTCACACCCCATCCACCCCACTCACCTACCCACCCACCCACCACCCCACCCCCCTCACCCACCACCCACCACCCTCTCCCTGCCCCTTTCCACCACGCCTTCCACAGCATCTCACCCTCTTGCCCACCCCCAATCCCTAAATTTCGGTATTATTAAACTGCCACAGGATCCCAGGGTTGCTGCTGTTCAACAACACAGGCCGCTTGTGTGCGTGGTCTGCACTGCAACTCTCTTTTGAACAAACAAAAAGGGTGGGCCAAATGGTCGCTAACCCCCCCTCCCACGAACACGCCCACACCCACCACCCACCCACCAACCACCAACCACCAACCACCAACCACCAACCACCACTCCACCCCCTGGTGCAGGATCCTAGGGTGCTGGCCGTACAAAGCTGCTTGCGAGCTGTCTGCACGCTCAGCTTCGCCGGTGCTTCTGCACGCCCTTGTAACAAACAAAAGGTTGGCCAAGTGAATGTCTGAGTTGGGGCGCAATCCCCATAACTGACCCCCTGTGTTAGAGCGCCTTCCTCTCCTTCCTCCCCTCCTCCTCCCGGCCCCGCTGAGCACCGTTTCGCGCTGCTGCAAGTGCTCTGGATTTTTGGCAACATGGCTGGTCTTGATGAGGAGGTTGCAGAGTGAGTGTGTGGTGTGAAGCGTGTGGTGATGGTATGTGGTGGTGGTATGTGGTTACTGGTCTTGATGAGGAGGTTGCAGAGTGAGTGTTGGTGTGAAGTGTGTGGTGATGGTATGTGGTTGTCGATGTGTACTTGCTGTCTTGATTGAGGAGGTTGCAGAGGTGAGTGGGTGTGAAGTGGTGTTGGTGGATGGAATGTGGTGGTGGTATGTGGTACTGGTCTTGATGAGGAGGTTGCAGAGAGAGTTTTTGTGGTATGATTGTGAGTACGTTTGTGTGTATGTTGCACAGTGTGTGTGTGTGTGTGAAGTGTTTTGTTTGTGTTTAGTGTTACTGCCTAGTGCTTTGTATCTTTGGCAACATGGCTGGTTTTGATGAGGAGGTAGCTGAGTGAGTGTGTGAGCGAGTGTTTGGTGGTGGTGGTATGTGGTTGTGGTAGTAGAGTGAGTGTTGGTGGTATGATTGTGATTGGGTGTGTGAGCGAGTGTGTTTTTTGTGTGTGTGAGTGTGTGAGTATGTGATTGTGGTAGTAGAGTGAGTGTTGGTGGTATGATTGTGATTGAGTGTGTGAGCGAGTGTGTTTTTTGTGTGTGTTTGTGTGTGAGTGTGCGTGAGTGTGTGTGTGTGTGAGTGTGTGAGTGTGTGAGTGTGTGAGTGTGTGAGTGTGTGTGTGTGTGTGTGTGTGAGTTTGTGTGTGTGAGTGTGTGAGTGTGTGTGTGTGTGTGTGTGAGTGTGTGTATGTGTGAATGTGTGGTGTGTGTGTGTGTGTGTGTGTGTGAGTGTGTGTGTGTGTTAGTGGTGTGCGGTGGAGTGTGTGTATGTTGTGAGTGTGGTGTTGTTGTGTGTGGTGTTGTGTTGTGTGGTGTGTGTGTGAGTGTGTGTGTGTGAGTGGTTGCCGGGTTGTGTGTGTGAGAGTGGTGTGTGTGTTATGTTGTTGTGTCTGTGTGTGTGTGTGACGTGTGTGTTGTGAGTGTGTGTTGGGGTGGAGTGTGTGTGGTTGTGCGTGTGTGTTGTTGTGAGTGGTGTTGTGTGGTGAGTTGTGTGTGTGTGTGTGGTGTGTTCGTGTCGTGTGTGGGGGTGTTGCGGTGTGTTTTTTTGTGAGTGTGTGCGTGTGTGTGTGCGTGTGGTGCGTGTGTGTGTGGGTTTTTGTTGTGTTGTGTTGTGTGCTTGTGTTTGTGTGTGTGCCTGTTAGTGGTGTTGTGTCGTGTGTGTAGTGTGGTGTGGTTGTTCGTGTGTGTGTGTGCTTGTTTGTGTGTGTGAGTGTGTGTGTTTGATTTTGTGCGTGGGTTTGTGTGTGTTGGTGGGTTCTTGTTGGTGTTTGTGAGTGTGTTTATTTGTGAGTGTGTGAGGTGTTTTTGTGTTTTTGTCAGTGTGTGCTTGTGTGCTTGTTTGATGGTTGAGTAAGTGCGTTTTTTGTGGCCTGTGTTGCGTGGTGTTCGTGTGTGCTTGGTGTTTGTCCTGGTGGTTTTTTTTCCCTGTCTAGGGCTTTGGCTACTTGGGAACATGGCTGGTCTTGATGAGGAGGTAGCAGAGTGAGTGTGTGTGCAGTGTGTGGTAGTGGTGATGGAATGTGGTGGTGGTAGCAGAGTGATTGTTGGTGGTATGTGGTGGTGGTGGTATGCGGTGGTGGTGGTGGTGGTAGCAGAGTGAGTGCATGGTGGTATGATTGTGAGTGTGTGTGTATGGTGTTCCTGCCTAGTGCGCTACTACGAGGGCTTTGGCTCCTTGGAGAACATGGCTTGTCTTGAGGATGAAGTAGCAGAGTGAGTGTTGGTGTGTTGTGCTCGGTATACCACACACACACCACACACACCAGGGATCTGATTAACACCGGACAGTTGAACGCCCTCTTCGTAATCTTAGTCACCAACTCAGCCACCACCACCGACCACCGCACACCACCCACCCACACCCACCACTCACCACCCACCACAACACACCACACTTCACCACACAAACCCCACACCCACCTCTGCCCTACCCACCCACACCAGGGATCTGATCAACACCGGACTGTTGAACGCCCTTTTCGTAATCTTAGTCACCAACGCAGCCACCACCACACACCACTCACCACCCACCCGCCACCACACACTACACCCCACCCACCCTCCCTCCCCACCCCCCTACACACACATACCCTCCCTGACCTCCCCCACACACAGCACACACCACCACACACACACACACACACCACCACAAACACACCAGAGATCTGATCAACACCGGACTGTTGAACGCCCTCTTTTGTAATCGTAGTCACAAACGCAGCTTCCCCCCCCCACACCACACCCACCCTCCCCCTCCCTCCCTCCCCCCCTCCCCTCTCCACACACAATACCCCCCCTGACCTCCCTCTCCCCACCCCCCGGCCCACCCACCCACCCCCTGACCATGGATCTGATCAACACCGGACTGTGTTGAACGCCTCTTCTTAATCTTAGTCCCAACCAGCCCCAGTATCAAGAACAACACACCACCTCCCACCCTCCCACCTGTCCCCTACCCGTCCCCCCCCCCCCCCCCCCCGTGACCGACCCACCACCACCAACCACCACCACCACTCACCCTCTCCCCCTACCCCCCCCCCTGCCAGGGAATTCTGATCAACACTTGGACTGTTTAACGCCTCTTCGTAATATTAGTCACCAACGCAGCCCAGGGTGCAAGAACCAAACCAGCACCTCCCAACCCCCCCCTGTCCCCTCCCTCCCCCCCCCCTGACCCCCCCCACCACCACCACCGACCACTCCCAGCTTCTCCCCTCCCCCCTAACCCCCCGGCCATGGATCCTGATCAACACTGGGACTGTTGAACGGCCCTCTTCGTAATATTAGTCACCAACGCAGCCCCTCAGGTGCACGAACCACACAACCCATCCGGCGGTTCCAACCCCATTTCCCACCAACCCACCCTGTCTCCCTACCTCCCTCCCCCCCCCCCTCCCCCCCCCCCTCCCCCCCCCCCTGAACCACCGCCCACCCCACCCCCACCCAACTCCCCACTCTCCCCCCTACCTCCCCCCCCGTCCAGGGATCTGATCACACTTGGACTGTTGAACGCCCTCTTCTTAATCTAGTCACCAACGCACGCCCCAGGAGCAGAACCACCCCCCACCTCCCCACCACCCGCACCGCCACCTGGTCCCCTATCTCCTCCCCCCACCCCCCCCCCCTGACCACCCACGCACCCACCACCACCCCCACCACCCCCCACTCTCCCCCCCTACCCCCCCCGGCCAGGGATCTGATCAACCTGGACTGTTGAAAACTCCCTCCTTGTAATATTAGTCACCAACGCAGGCCCCAGGGTGGCAAGAACCACACCCCACCTCCCACCACCCCCCACCTTCCCGCTACCTCCCCCCCCCCCCCCCCCCCTGACCACCCACACCGCCACCACCACACCGACCACTCACCACTCTCCCCCTACCCCCCGCCCAGGGTCTTATCAACACTGGACTGTTGAAGCGCCCTCTTCTTATCTAAGTCACCACGCATGCCACGCATCCCCAGGAGCAAGAACCACACACCCACTCTCCCACCACCCACCCACCCACCTTTCCCCTACCTCCCCCCCCCCCCCCCCCCCTGACCACCCACCACCACCACCACCACCACCACCACCACTCACCACTCTCCCCCTACCCCCCGGCCAGGGATCTGATCAACACTGGACTGTTGAACGCCCTCTTCGTAATATTAGTCACCAACGCAGCCGCAGGGTGCAAGAACCACACACCCACCTCCCACCACCCACCTGTCACCCTACCGTCCCCCCCCACACCCCCCCCCCCCCTGACACCCACCCACCACCACCACCCCACTCACCCACTCTCCCCCTACCCCCCGTCCAGGGATCTGATCAACACTGGACTGTTGAAACCCCCTCTTCTTAATATTAGTCACCAACGCGCCCCAGGTATCAAGAACCACACCACCCACCTACCTACCCACCCCCCTTTCCCCCTCCTCCCTCCTCCCCCCCCCTCCCCCACCTGTTTTCCCCCCACCCTAACCTCCCCCCCCCCCCCCGCCCCCCCTTCCCGACCCCCACCACCAACCACCACCACACCACTCACCCACCTCTCCCCCTACCCCCCGGCCAAATCAAACACGGGACTGATGACCGCCCCTTCTTATCTAAGTCACGCAACGCAGCCCATGGTGCAAGAAACCACACACCCACCTCCCACCCCCCACCCCCCTGTCCCCTAACCTACCCCCTCCCGCCCCCCCCCCCCCCCCTGACCACCCACCAACCACATCCACCACCACCACTTCACCACTCTCCCCCTACCCCCTCTTCGCCATTTATCTTATCAACAACACTTTACTGGTTTAACCCCTCATTCTTAATCTTAGTCACTCAACTCATCCTGCAGGTTGCAAGACCCACACACACACCCAACCTCCCAACCCATCCTGTCCCCCCGCTACCTCCCCCCCCTCCCCCCCCCCCCTTACCACCCACCACCACCACACACCCCACTCACCACTCTCCCCTACGCCCCCGGCCAGGATCTGATCAACACTGGACTGTTGAACGCCCTCTTCGTAATATTAGTCACCAACGCAGCCCCAGGGTCCAAGAACCCCACCCCACCCTCCCAACCCCGCCGCCCCCCTGTCCCCTACCTCCCCCCCCCCCCCTGACCACCCACCACCGCCACCACCACCACTCACCACTCTCCCCCTACCCCCGTGAGCCCCCCCGGCCCAGGGATCTGATCAACACTGGACTGTTGAACGCCCTCTTCGTAATATTAGTCACCAACGCAGCCCCAGGGCAGCAAGAACCACACACCCACCTCCCACCCCACCACCCCCCCCTTTCCCCCCCTACCTCCCCCCCCCCCCCCCCCCTGACACACCCACCACCCCCACCACCAACACCACCACTCACCCCCTTCTCCCTCCCCCTCCCCCCCCCGGCCAGGGATCTGATCAACACTGGACGTTGAACGCCCTCTTTCTTATTCTAAGTCACCAACGCAGCCCAGGGAGCAAGAACCACAACACCCACCCTCCACCGACCCCCACCTTCCCCTACCCACACCCCCCCCCCCCCCCCCCCTGACCAACCCACACCACACCACCACCACCACCACTCCCACTCTCCCCCCTACCCCCCCGGCCAGGGAATCTGACTCACACTGGACTGTTTAACGCCCATCTTCGTAATATTAGTCACCACGCAGCCCCAGGGTGCAAGACCACCACCACCTCCCACCACACCACCTGTCCCCCTACCTCCTCCCCCCCCCTGACCACCCCCCACCACCACCACCACCACCACTCACCACTCTCCCCCTACCCCCCGGCCAGGGATCTGATCAACACTGGACTGTTGAACGCCCTCTTCGTAATATTAGTCACCAACGCAGCCCCAGGGTGCAAGAACCCACCCCCCACCTCCCACCCCCCATCCTGTACCCCCACCCTGTCCCCTAACCTCCCCCCCCCCCCCCCCCCTGACCAACCCACCACCACCACCACCACCACTCACTCACCCACTCTCCCTCCTCTCCCCCTACCCCCCGGCCAGGGATCTGATCAACACTGGACTGTTGAACGCCCTCTTCTTAATCTAAGTCACCAACGCAGCCCCAGGGAGCAAGAACCACACACCCACCTCCCACCACCCGGCTCCCACCTTCCCCTACTCCCCCCCCCCCCTCCCCCTGAACCAACCACCCACCCCACCACCACCCACCCACCCAACTCACCACTCCTCTCTCCCTCCCCCTACCCCCCGTCCAGGATCTGATCACACGGACTGTTGACCGCCCCTCTTGTAATATTAGTCCCCAACTGCATACCCCAGGGGTTTGGCAAGAACCACACACCCCACCTCCCACACACCCCCCACCTGTCCCCTACCTCCCCCCCCCCACCCCCCCCCCTGACCACCCACCACCACCACACCACCACCACTCACCCTCTCCTCCTCCCCCTACCCCCCGGCCAGGGTATCTGATCAACACTGCTTGGACCTGTTTGAACGCCCTCCTCGTAATATTAGTCACCACGCGCCCCAGTGTGCAAGACCACACACCCACCTCCCACCACCCCACCTGTCCCCTACCTCCCCCCCCCCACCCCCCCCCTGACCACCACCCACCACCACCACCACCATCACCCTCCCCCCCCCTAGCGCTCCCCCTACCACCCCCCGGCCAGTATCGATCAACACTGGACTGTTGAAACGCCCTCTTTTAACTAAGTCAACAACGCAGCCCCAGGGAGCAAGAAACACACACCCACCTCCCACCACCCCCACCTGTCCCCTACCTCACCTCCCCCCCCCTTCCCCCCCCCTGACCTCCCCCCCCCCCCCCCCCTGACCACCCACCAACCACCACACCACCACCACTCACGCACTCTCCCCCCTACCCACCCCCCGTCCAGGGATCTGATCAACACCTTTGGTGGACTTGTGCACGCCCTCTTCGTCATATTGTCACCACGCACCCCAGGGTGCAAACACACACCCACTCCCACCACCCCCACCTTCCCCTAAACCCTCCCCTTCCCCCCCCCCCCCCCCCCCCCCCCCCCTGACCACCCACCACCACCACCACCACCATCACTCACCCCTCCGCCCCCTACCCCCCCTGCCAGGGATCTTATCAACACTGGCCTTTGCGCCCTCTTGGTAATATAGTCACAACCGCAAGAGCCGCAGTTGCAAGAACCACAAAACACCTCAACCACCTCCCAACCCCTCCCCTGTCCCCTCCTCCCCCCCCCCCCCCCCCCCCCCCCCCCCCCCTGACCACCCCACCCCACCACCACCATCACCACTCACCACTCTCCCCTAACCCCACGGCCAGGGATCTATCACACTGGACTGTTGAACGCCCTCTTCGTAATATTAGTCACCAACGCAGCCCCAGGGAGCAAGAACCACACACCCACCTCCCACCACCCCACCTGTCCCCTACCTCCCCTCCCCCCCCCCCCCCCCCTGAACACCGCACCACCAACCCCACCACTCACCACTCACCACTCTTCCCCCACCCCCGCTCCCCCCTACCCCCGGCCAGGGATCTGATCAACACTGGACTGTTTGAACCTCCCTCTTCTTAATCTAAGTCACCAACCAGCCCCAGGGAGCAAGAACCACCCACCCACCTCCCCTCACCCCACCTGTCCCATACCTCCCCCCACCCCCCCCCCCCCTGACCACCCACCACCGACCACCAACCACCACTCACCACTCTCGCTCCACCCTACCGCCCCCGTCCAGAGATCTGATACCACTGGCTGTTTAAACGCCTCTCGTATATTAGTCACCAACGCAGCCCAGGGTGCAAGAACCACACACCCACCTCCCCACGCCCACCTGTCCCCTACCTCCCCCGCCCCCCCCCCCCCCCCCTGACCACCCACCACCACCACCACCACCACTCACCACTCTCCTCCCCCTCCCCACCCCCCGGCCAGGGATCTTATCAACCTGTACTGGTGAACGCCCTCGTCGTAATATTATCACCAACGCATCCCCCATGGAGCAAGCACCACACAACCACCTCCCCCCCCCCCCCCCCCCTGTCCCCCTACCTCCCCCCCCCCCCCCCCCCCCTGACCACCCCCACCACCACCACCATCTCACCACTCACCACTCACCCCCTACTCCCCGGCCAGGGATCTGATCAACACTGGACTGTTGAACGCCCTCTTCGTAATATTAGTCACCAACGCAGCCCCAGGGTGCAAAAACCGGGATGATGTGGTGGATGGGGCAGCAGGCTCTTGCCTTGAGGCTATTCTACTGGGAGATGTGACGAGAATGGGCGGTGTGAGTGACGATGATGATGTTTCCAAAGCAAGGAAGCGCTTCCAGAAAAAGGTAGTTTTTAATACTGAATTGCTTGTTTATTTTTGTATTTATTTACTTATTTGTATTTATTTATTTATTTATTTATTTATTTATTTGTTTATTTATTTATTTATTTGGGGCTGGGGCAGTAGGATCTTGCCCAGAGGCTATACTGCTGGGAGATCACCCTCACTCCCCCACCCACCCCACCTCACCCTCACCCACACCCTCACTGCCCCACCCACCCCACCCCAACCTCACCTCACCCCACCACGCACTCTGCCCCACCCCCCCCCCCACCCCACCCCCCACCCGCTCCCCACCTCACCCACACCCCTCCCCGCCCCCACCACCCCACCACCCACCCCACCCACCCACCCCTCACTACTGGGAGATCACCCTCAACTCCCCCACCCACCCCACCCCACCCACCCCACCCACACCCCACTACTGGGAGATCATCCTCACTCCCCACCCACCCACCCACCCCACCCCACCCCACCTCAACTGCCCCCCCACCCACCCCCCCCCGACCTCACCCACACCCTCACGTGCCCCCCCCCCCACCCCACCCCACCCCACGGCCACCCACCTCACCCACACTCCTCACTGCCCACCCACCCCACCCCACCCAACCCAACCCACCCCACCCCACAACCTTACTACTGGAGATCACCCCTCACTCCCCCACCCACCCCACCCCACCCCACCCCACCCACACCCTCACTACTGGGAGATCACCCTCACTCCCCCACCACACCCCCACCCACCCCACCCCATCCCCACCCACACCCCACTCCCCCAACCAACCCCACTCTATCCCCCCCCACCCCCATCCCCACCTCCAACCCAACCCCAACCCAACCCAACCCAACCCTACCCCAGACCCACCCCAACCCACCCAACCCTACCCACCCTACCCCACGCCTACGACCCCACCTACCCCAACCCAGCCCCCCATCACTCTCTCTCCCCAACCACCCCACTCACCCCCCCACACCCTCTATACTGCTATCACCCTCACTCCCCCCACCCACCCCACCCCACCCCCCACCCACAGCCCTCACTGCTTGGTATCACCCTCAACTACCGCCCCCCCCCCCCCCCCCATCCCCCCCACCCACCCACCCCCCACCCCCCTTTCCACGGTTATGGTGCCTTTGACCCAGAGAACATTCCGGAATTCAGGCCGTCTCCGGTCCCCACCCGCTACCAACCTGATTGCCCACGATCCACACACACCTTCAAACCCACCCCCCCCCCTTTCTGTAGGTTGTGTGCCTTTGCCCCCCCTACCCACCCCCCCCCCACCCCCCCACCCCCCCCACCCCCCCCACACACACACACCTTCACCCCCGCCCCCCCCTTTCGTAGGTTGTGGTGACCTTTGGCCCCCCTACCCCCCCCCCCCCCCCACCCCCCCCCCCCCCCCCCCCCCCCCGCACACACACACACACACCTTCACCCTCCGCCACCCCCTTCTCTTAGTTGTGGTGACCTTTTGGCCCCCCCGACCCCCCCCCCCTCCACACACACAACACACACCTTCACCCTCCCGCCCCCCTTTCTGTAGGTTTGTGGTGACCTTGGCCCCCCCCCCCCCCCCCCCCCCCCCACCCACACACCCACCTTCACCCCCCTCCCCCCTTGCTGTAGGTTGTGGTGAACCTTTGCCCCCCCCCCCCCCCCCCCCCACACACACACACACACACCTCCCCCCCCGCCCCCCTTTCGTGTAGGTTTGGTGGTGACCTTTGCCCCCCCCCCCCCCACACCCACACACACCCACACACCCACACACCCACAACACACAACCCTTCACCCCCCTGCCCCCCCTTGCCCCCCCCTTTCTGTCAGGTTGTGGGTGACCTTTGCCCCCCCCCCCCCCCCCCCCCCTACCACCACCACACACACACACACACACACCTTCACACCGCCCTGCCCCCCTTTTCTGTCGGTGTGGTGAAAAAAACCGTTGCCCCCCCCCCCTCCCCCCCCCCACACCCACACCCACACAAACCTTCCCCCCTGCCGCCCCCCTTTCTGTAGTTTGTTGGTGACCTTTTTCCCCACCCCCCCCCCCCCCCCCCCCACCACACACACACACACCACACACACCCCACACACCACCACACCTTCACCCCCTGCCCCCCCCCTTTCTTATGTTGTGGTGACCTTTGGCCCCCCCCTACCCCCCCCCCCCACACCACACCCCTTCAACAACCCCCCCCCCCCCCTTTCTGTTGTTGTTGGTGACTTTGGCCCCCCGCCCCCCCCCCCCCTACCCCCACCCCCCACCCCCCCCCCCCCCCCACACACCCACACACACACACACCTTCACCCCCCCCCCCCCCCCCCTTTCTTTCTTTAGGTTGGGTTACCTGTTGGCCCCCCCTACTACCCCCCCCCCCCCCACACCCACACCCTTCACCCCCCCGCCCCCCCCCTTTCTGTGGTTGTGGTGACCTTTGCCCCCCCCTACCCCCCCCCCCCCCCCCACACGACACACCCTTCACCCCCCTCCCCCCTTTCTGTAGGTTGGTGGTGACCTTTGTGCCCCCCCCACCCACCCACCACACCACACACACAACCTTCATACCCCCCGCCCCCCTTATTCTGTAGGTTGTGGTTGACCTTTGGCCCCCCCCCCCACACCAAACCCCCACCCCCCCACACCCCCCACCCACACACCCACACCTTCACCCACCCCCTGCCCCCCCTATCTGTAGGTTGTGGGTGACCTTTGTGGGCCCCCCCCCCCCCCCCCCCCCCCCCCCCCCCCCACACACACACACACACCTTCACCCCCCGCCCCCCTTTCTGTAGGTTGTGGTGACCTTGTGCCCCCCCCCTACCCCCCCCCCACACACACACCACCCCCCACCCACCCCACCCACACACCCTTCAAATCCCCCTGCCCCCCTTTCTGTAGGTTGTGGGACCGTTGCCGCCCCCCCCCCCCACCCCCACACACACACACCCACAGCACCCACACCCACCCACACACCCTTCACCCCCTCCCCCCTTTCTGTAGGTTGTGGTGACGCTTTGCCCTTGCCCCCCCCCCACCCACCCCCCCACACACCCCACACCCCCCCACCCCCCACACACACACAACACCTTACCCCCTGCCCCCCTTTCTGTAGGTTGTGTTGACCTTTGGCCCCCCCCTACCCCCCCCCCCCCCCCCCCCCCCCCCCCCCCACACACACACACCACCCCTTCACCCCCCCCTTCCCTTGTTCTGTAGGTTTTGGTGACCTTTGGCCCCCCCCTACCCCCCCCCCCCCACCCCCCCACACACACACACACACCAACCTTCAACCCCCGCCCCCTTTCTGTAGGTTGGGTGACCTTGCCCTTTGC
>JACBWV010000099.1:9338328-9412524 GCA_013435795.1 Chlamydomonas sp. ICE-L | reverse complement strand
TCACATTACAAAATTAACATTACATGAACAAGTGACAAGACATTAACAGTACATACAACAGTGGGGAAAGATTACATGACATTACATTACCTAACTAGATAACAATTACATTACATTACTTACATACAGTACATTGACATTACCCATTACACTACATTACCTAACATTAATTTACATTCATTACATTAACATTACATAACTTCCATAACATAACATTCATTACAATTACATTACATCACATTACATGCACATTCTTTACATGACAGGAAACCACAGGTGTACGATGCATTACAATTACAAGTACATTACATTATGCATTACATAACACTAACATTACAATTACATTACATTATCATTACATTAACATAACATAACAGTACATTAAATTACATAAGATTACATTACCATTACATAACATAATAAACATTACAATTACATACCTACGGGTTACGTGTCCATGGTAAGCATTACGGTTGATATTAACAACCTTAGCAATTTACATTACATCACATTCATCACATTACATTACATTACATCACATTACATCACATACAATCCATTTACATCCACATTACAAATAATCACATTACATCACATTTACATCACAATACATCCATTACAATCACATTACTCACAATACCAACAAAGTCACATTAGCATCACATTACATCACATTACAAGTCACATTCCATCACATCACTTACATCCATTACATCACCTTACAAATACATCGCATTACATCACATTCACATCCATTACTCACTCACTTACATTACATTACATTACACATCACTTAGCGGATTCATCACATTTCATCACATTCCATACATCAACATTACATCACAGGACATCCCATGACATTACATGACATTCATGACATTACATTACATTACATTACATTACATTACATTACATTACATTACATTACATTACATTACAGACATTACAGACTCACATTCATCACATTACAGGATCACATTAACTCAAGGTTTACATCACATTACAATGCGGACATTACATCACATCAAATCGCAGTTAACCTTACATTACCATGACATTACATTACATTACTTTTACTTACATTACTTACATTAGCATGTGAGCCTTACATTACATTACATTACATTACTTACATACATTACATTACATTACATTACATAATTACATTACATTACATACATTACATTACCTTACAATTACCTTACATTACATACATTACATTACATCATTAACCTTACATTACAATTACATTACATTACATTACATGACAGTCATTCAATCACAATTACATTACACATTACAGTACATTACATTTCATACATTACATTACATTACATTCCAATGATATTACATTAACAGTTACATTACATTCATTACTAACAGGACATTACATTACATAAGATTAACATTACATTACATAAGATAACATAAACATTACATTACAATTAACATTTCATTACATTACATACATTACATTACATTACATCACATACATCAACGTTACAAATCACATTAACAATCACATTACAGTAGCATCACATTACATTCACACTACAAAAATCACATTACATCACATTACAATCCATTAACAATCACATTACATCACATTGACATCACCTTACATCAAATACATCACTTACAAAACCATACCAGACAATCAGACACTCGGCATTGGACTCACATACAATACTCACATTACATCACATTACATCACATCACATTACATCACATTACAACACATTACATCACATTACATCACATCACATCACATTACATCACATCACATTACATTACATTACATTACATCACATTACATCACATTTCATCACATTACATCACATTACATCACATTACATCACATGACATTACATGACATTACATGACATTACATGACATTACATGACATGACATGACATTACATTACATTACATTACATTACATTACATTACAATTACGATCACATAGTGGCGGTCACAAACATCACATCCATTACGAGTATCACATGGGCAATCCGATAATCACATTACATCACATGACACAGAATCACATTACAAACACAAAAAGGGGGTCACATTAAAACATCACCTTACAAACTACATCAACTCACATCACATTACATTAACATTAATTACTAACATTACATTACATTACATAATAGGTTACATTACAATTACATGCCTAACAAACATTACATTACATTACATTACATAACATTTAGCATTACATTACTTACAATTACAACTACATTACATTACTTACATTACATTACATTACATTCAATTACATAAATTACATAACATAACATTACATTAGGGGGCATTACATGTACTCCATTACATACTTACTAAATTACGACATAACATTACAACATTACATACAGGGGGGGGGTGACATTAGGCATTACATTCATTACATTACATTACATAACATACATTCCTTACAATAAGGAGGATTACATTACATTACATAACATAACATTACATTACATTACATTACATTACATTACATTACATTACATTACATTACATTACATTACATTACATCACATTACATTACATTACATCACATTACATCACATTACATCACATTACATCACATTACATCACATTACATCACATTACATCACATCACATTACGCACATTACATGCAGCGATTACATGCGACAAGAGGGTACATCGACCTGGGACAGGGGGGTCAGCTGGGTGAAGATACAGTGCTCAGGTTGCACTTCAGAATCACGAAACTACAACAAACACAATTACAGTCACTTAATTACATTACATTACATTACATTACAATTACATTACATTACTTACATTACATCACATTAACATACAGTACAATTACAATCACATTACATCAATACATCACATTACATAATCACATTACATCCAATCACAAATCGCATTACATTACATTACATTACATTACGTACATTACATTCATTACATTACATTTACATGACATTAAATTACTTACATACATTCCATTACATTACATTAAGCATTACATTAACATTACCATTACATTACATTAGCATTACATTACATTACATTTCTTACATTACAGGTTACATTACAGTACATTACATTCATTACATTACATTACATGACATTCAATTACGTACATACATCACATTACATGGGTACATTACATTAACGTTAACATTACAATTACAGGGGAGAATACATTACATGATATTACATTACATTACATGACATAACATTACATTACATTACTTACATTACATTCATTACATTACATTACATTACAATAAACATTACATTACATTACTAGATTACATTACCTTACATAACATAACAGTACAAATTGCATTACGTACATTACGTCATTACATACATTACATTTACATTACATTACATTACATTACATACATACATAACATTACATTACAGGTACTTACATTACCTACATTACATTACATTAATGAACAACATTACAGTACATTACATTACATTACATTACATTAACTGACATACCTTCCATTACAGCACTTACATCACATTACTCACTTACACACCTTACATCACATTATACAATCACCCGACATCACATACAGCACATTACATTACATGACATTACATGACATTACATTACTCACATACTCACATTAATCACATTACATCACATCACATTAAATCACATTCATCACATTACAGCCATTACAAAGCACATACATCCATTACACACAGCACATTACACTTACATTACATTAACAATCACATTAATCCCAGTTCATCACATTACAATCAACATTACATCACTTACATCACATGAACCATACATGGCATTACATGACATTACATGACTGACATACATTAACATTACTTACATCACATTACATCAACATTAATCACATTACAATCACATTACCACATCACATTACAACATCACATTACATCACATTACATCACATTGCAAACATCAACATCAACGTCACTTACAATTACTTACATTACATTACATTACCTACTTATTACAAGTACATTACTTATCATACAGTACATTACGTACATTACATTACATTACATTCAATTACATTACATTACATTACAATTACCTTACATTACATTACAATACCTAACTTACTTCATGACATTACAAGACATTACGTGACATTACATTACTTACATAACATTAAACATTACATTACATTACATTCAGTACCTTACATTACATAACATTACATTCATTACATAAGATGCCATTACATACATAACATAACCATACATTACATTACCTACATTACATTACATTACATTTACTTATATTAAAATAACATTAACATTACTTAACATCACATACATCACTTACATTACATTCATCACATTACATCACATTACATCACAGTCATCACAGTACATTACATCCATCACTCACATTACAATCACATTACCATCACATTACATCACATTACCAAACATCACAATACAATCACATTACATCACATTACATCACATTACATCACATTACAACATCACATCACCTTACATCCACCATTTACATCACAGACAACTTACAATCACATTACATCACATTACAATCACACACAATACAAATCACATCACATTCATTACATTACATTACTCACATTACATCAACAGGTCATCACATTACAATCACTTATACAACCAAAGTCACATACAATCACATTGACATTACATGACATTCATGACATTACAATTAATTTCATTACCTTACATTACATGACATTCGTTATCATTCCACTTACATCACCTTACAGATCACATTACCTGACATTACATTACATTACAATTACATTTACATTACATACATTACATTACATTACTTTAACATTACAAACATTACATCACATTACAATCACTTTACCTCCACATCACATCGCATTAACATTACCTTACATTACCTTAAATTACAAGTACATTACTTACATACATTACATTACATTACATTACATTCTTCATTAACATTGCATTACATTACATTACATTACATTCCATTACCATTACATTACATTACATTACATTACATTACATGTACATTACTTAAATTAATTACATTACCTTACATACAGTACTTACCTTACATTACATACACTACATTACATACATTAATTACATTACAATCACATTACAATTTACTTTACAATTAACATTTACATTACATTACTGATATTACATTCTTACATTACATTTACATTACATTACATTACATAACATACATTTACATTACATAAGATACATTAACATTACATAACATATAACATAACATTTAACATTACATTACAGTACATTACATTACATTACATTACATTACCTCACATTACATCCATTACAACAATTACAAACATCACTTACCTACTTACATCACCTTCCTCACAGTTACATCATCACATACATTCACATTACATCACATTACTCACATTACAAACCAATCACAATACACTCACATTACAATCGCATTCACAAATCCCACATACATCACACTTACGATCACATCCACATTACACTCACAATTACAACCATTACAATCAACAGACATCACTCACATCACAGTACATCACAACTCAAACCTTTACCATTTACATTACATTACATCCCATTACAACAATCACATTTCATCCCATTACCATCACATTCCATCCAGCATTATCTCCATTACATTTTACTGAATTACTGGACATTAACATGATTAATGACCATGAAAATTACATTACATTACATTACATACTTACATTACATTACATCACATTCCGCACATTACATCACATTACAATCACTTACAAATCACATTACATCACTTACATCACTTACATCACATTAATCACATTACATCACATTACATCACATCACATCACATTACATTACATTACATTACATAACATTACATTACATTACATATATCTACCAATTACAGGACATTACATTACCGTAACTAACATGACATTAACATTACATTACATTACATTACAGTACATTACATTACATTACATTACATACATTACATTACATTACATTACAGTACATTACATTACTTACATACATAACATTACATACATAACATTACATTACATTACATTACATCACATTACATTACATTACATTACATTACATGACATTACATGACATTACATTACATCACATTACATTAAATTACATAACATTACATTACATTACAATACATTACATTACATCGACCTTACCTTACATTACATAAGATTACATACATTACTAACATACATTACATTACATGACATTACCTTACAGTACATTACTTACCTTTACTTACATTACATTACATTACATTGCTTTACATTACATTACCTACCATTACATTACATTACATCAACATTCCAGCACATTACATCACATTACATCACATTACATCACATTACTCACATGACACATCACATTACAACATCACATTACATCCTTACAATCACATTACAATCACAATAAAACTCCATTACAAACATCACATTACTACATCACATTACCATCACATTCATTACCATCAACATCACTTACAATCAGAAAAAAACATTACATCCCAATTCCCAATCAACATACAACATATCATCACATCACAGTCACCTTACAACCAATACATCACACACATCACATTACATTACAATTACATTACATTACTTCCATCACATTTCATCACTTTAACATTACTCACATTCCTCACATTACACTCACATGACCATTACCTGGCATTACATGCATTACAATGACCTGACATGAACATTAAGTTCCCTTACAATCACATTACATCACATTACATCACATTACAATCACATTACAAAATCACCTTACATCACATTACTCACATTCATCACATTATCATCACATCACACATCACATTACATTACATTACTTACATTACATTACATTACATTACAATTACAGTACATTACATTACCTGAATACATACATGACATTACATTACATTACATTACTTACATCACATTAACATTTACATTACTACATAACATTACATGACATTACATTACATTACATTACATTACATTACATTACATAACATTACATTACATTACATTACATTACATTACATTACATTACATTACATTCCATGTTAAAGTCTACTTGGCATCGCGAGGGTGTATGAGACTCGGTGCTTAAACAAAAAGAAAAAGCACCCACAAAGTAAAAAACAAAAGTACATCAGGGGTCAAGGGGTGTATCGTGGACAATAACAACATAAGATGATTCATATCAGCCGTATCGAACTGATGAAGGGAGATGGCGGCAGTACAGTAAGGTACTGCATAGCGATACACGTGACCATAGCTGGCGATGGCACTGCAGGGAGCACAGCATGGACTATGACCTGTGTGCTCTAGGCCACTCAAGAGACGGCATATAAGCCGGACTACAACACCTTGCCTCCTCTTACATGGTCGACCTAGACGTTGAACCATGATATCAACAAAAACATGATATCAGGAGGGGCCAAAACGAAAACAAACTGATGAACCTAACAGAACAATCGTTTTACCGACGGGGGACCCTGAGTTCGTGCTACAGTGATAATTTATTTTTGCGATTATAATGATTGGTTATGGTACAGCTCTTGAACTTGGTTACGGTATTTGAGTATATGACCCCAGCCAGCGATTTGTCTGCTCGCCGTCTTCGGCAAAACGAATTATTCACTGGTAAAATGTAATCGCATTCAAGAAAATCAAACATCTAAATGGGTGTACAGTTAATGTTGAGACAAGCGCAAGTGGATTTGATCGTTGCTTGTTTTTTCATCCAACTCTGGGCTGCTCACCGTCTTCCAAATTCCAATTCCAAGTTGAGGCGCACGTGTGTAGATTTTGAGCTCGGTTACGCCTCAGAACATAGATGTTGAAGTACTAATGGACAAGGGTTGTTCAGGAGTACCCCCAGTTCTGCGTCCAGAGACAGAACCAATTTTATTTCCTGGGTCCTGAGAGGCAACCTACCCATAACCGACCCGCAACCGACCCACACTCTCTGTCTGCGACGCAACCAACCCACTGAAGCTGCGATGCAACGGAGCATCCCCACGTTGCGTCTCGGAACGCAACGGACCCTTCGACGTTGCGTCTGCGGCGCAGGACACTGCGTCCTGAACAACCCTGCCGTGAACAACACTGGTGGGAAGGGAGTTGTCGCACGTACGAATGCACACCGTAGTCGTCTTGCCCAGCAGGGTTGTTCAGGGGGACTCCATCATCTGCATCTCGAGACGCACCCAGTTCCACGATCTGCATCTGAGACGCAAAGGGCCCTCCGAAAATTACGTCTGCGATGCAACGGACCTTCCAAACTCTGCGTCTGAGACGCAACGGACCCTCCAGGTCTGCGTCTGAGGCGCAAGGCGTAGCATTTTGAACAACCCTGAACAACTACGAGTTCGGGGGTATAGTTGCCCACCATCACCGTACTGCGTGGTTCCGTACGTCCCTGAGAACTAGAATCCCGGAGGCATATGCTCTTCATACTTACCTGACGGGAAGATAACCATGATCACCAAGGTGGTTTCTTGGTTGTCGCGGTCCACCTTGCACACCGTGGACTGCTTCTGCCGCAGGTCTCTAAATGGGATACTGCACCGTTTAATTTTTGCCTGGCCGAGGATCGCGCAATGCGCGCCTCGGCACCCAAACAACTCAATCCCAGTATTCACCAGTAGAGAACACTGTACAAAGGTTCCAAATCATCCCTCTACATACCGTCGTTAGTAGGCACGGTACTAACAAGTAACTGTATGTCACAAGTATGATTAAGCCTACACAACCTACGCATTGTCGTCATATCCCTTTTTGAGAAGGACCCCATCCGTTTGTATTTGGGTTCAGTCAGACCCTCTTACAAGTAATTTAATGGCATGTTTCATGGTCATCTAATTGCAAGCAGAGCCTTTTACCCCAATGCCTCAAATTTAATGTAAATTGGTAATGTAATATTTGCATTCCACACACACTACTAGGCTGCAACTTTAAAACAGACAAGTGGACGGACCGAGTTGCAAGCTTTGTTTGGGTAGCCAAATGGCATGTTTTGGGTATGCGTGGAGTGCATATTCATAAGAGGTAGAGTTGCCAGGTGTGCACCACGGGCCACGTACTTGCAACAAAACTTGCCAATGTGCGCCTACTCTTTTGTAGGAGTGGCAGGAGTGGCAGCGCCATTCGAACTGAATCCTTGGTGTCGCTGGTTTATGTAGGGAGACCCACCTCCAGGGGGGAAATTGCTACCACAACTAAAAAACAAAACATGTGTCCCCAACTCCCCATTACCCTACCTAGGCATCCCTATTTGGGTATGCCAAGATAGGAAGCATTCATGGTGTCCATGAAGTTTAGCCAGACCCCCCCGAAAACGCCGAAAAGGATTGGTTACGAGCAGAACTACAGGGCTATCATAGTATGCCTTGTATGCCCTAGATCCTCCTTGTCACCTCTTTTCTTCCGTTGTTTTTAGTTTTGATTTGTATGTTGCATTACGCCAGCATTACGTTACATTGTCATACAGAGACAGTTGCTTTACGGGGTACCTGCAGTTTTGGGGCTCCCCTCCCTCTTGCAAATGGGAGCCCTGTCGAGTTCGGTCTCCGACACGTGGGCGTACTGCCACGTACTGTTTTAGGGGACCGGACTTGGCCCTGGACATGGCCAGGTCACCGGCAGGTGGTAGTGACCTGGGCCATTCTCCCTTGTTAGAAGCAGAGCAATAAGTCGCAATATTCTTCTCGTCACATAGGATTCGACGCGATGTCTGGATCTGACCTGGGGGCCATCGAGGCCATTGCGGATCAAAAGCAGAAGACCGAGCTGTACAAGAATGCGCTCCAGCAGATCGTAGCTTCTTGCTCGGTCGAATCTTGCAATGCGTTCGTGGATCATAGTGAGTGATAATTGCGATCTGCTTCTGCTCCACCGCAGCTCCTCTTGGACTATGTAGGGACCTAGTTGTATCTGATGCCTGGGGACACTGGGACCTGGTTGGGTGTGTGGCCTTAGCACCCAGGTACCTAGTTGTTTGTGATGCCTAGAGACTGATGAAACTGGTTGTGTGCGTGGCCTAGGCATATATTTGCTTAGTTGTATTCGGGAGCTCTGGTGCAAGCAAGGCGAGCATGGCACTAGGCTATGAGGAAGGTTGAAGGTTGTTGAGTGCCGCTAAGTCGTTTCACATTTTGGTGAAACAATGCACCCTGTGTTCTCCCTGCTTGAGTGGATGCAACAAAGATGACTAGTCGCATGCTGCTGAGATTTCAATGTGTAATAACGTAACCACATGCATCACCGCAATATCGGTAAACAAGGAACACAAAACTCCCCCGGCTCTTAAAACCACAACTACGCCCTTCCCCTCCCCTCCCTTTATCCCTTGTCTCCATTTATCACCTCTCTCCATTTCCCCCTCACCCCCCTTTATCACCTCTCTTCTTTTTCACTCTGTTTTCCAGCCACAGCACCTTAATCCCAACCCACAGGCACAAAACCATATTCCAAGCCAGACCAGCACCTTAACCAGCAGCCCCACAAAAAAATTAGGGACCGGCATATCTCATGATGTTGACCAAAGGCGAGTATGATATCATATGATATCATACAAACTGCGTCATATGATATTGTATATAAATGGTAACTTTAGCCTAATCAGACTGCCGGCATCATATGATATCATATGATATCATATCGGCATTCCCTACAAACAATGCTACTATCCCTGTCCCATCACTGAATAACAGCCACCATTCCACCAACACACACCACTCTCAACTTATCTGCCCTGTGTCCCCCCTGCTCTGCTCTTTCCCGCCGTGCTCACAGATTGCACGCCCCTTGTCTTTAATTTAGTCTTGACACATTGTGATCTATCCCTCCCACCCCCACCCTATCCCTTATTTCTTCCCCCCCCCTCCCCCCCCCCCACCCTCCTATCCCTTATTTCCCCCTCACCCCCCTCACCCCCTCCCCTCCCCTATCCTCCCCCCACCCCCACCCCCACGTCCCCCACCCATTTTCCGCATTGATCACAGATGGGGCGCCCCTTGTCTTAAATTAAGTATTGACATATTGTGATCTATCCCCCCACCCCACCCCACCCCACCCTCCTCTCCCTTATTTCTTCCCCCCTCCCCCACCCCACCCACCCCCACCCCCACCACCACCCTCCACCACCACCCACCATCACCCGCCACCCACCCATTTCCTGCAGTGCTCACGGATGGCGTACCCCTTGTGATCAGCAGGCAGCTGCTGCAGCTCTTTGCCACTGAGATTACTAAGCTACCAGCAGAGACCCTGAAACCAGTGGCCACACAGTAAGTAGGGTTGTGGAGTTGGATTGGTTGTGGACTGGTTGTGGAGTGGTTGGATTTGGAGTTGTTGTGGATGTGGAGTTGGAGTGGTTGTGGAGTGGTTGTCGTTGTGGAGTGGTTGTGGAGTGTAATAATGGTGGAGTGGATAATGGTGGAGTAGATATTGTCGGAGTTATTGGTGGAGTGGAGTGGATAATGGTGGAGTGGATAATGGTGGAGTAGATATTGGTGGAGTTATTGGTGGAGTGGAGTGGATAATGGTGGAGTAGATATTGGTGGAGTTATTGGTGGAGTGGAGTGGATAATGGTGGAGTGGATAATGGTGGAGTAGATATTGGTGGAGTTATTGGTGGAGTGGAGTGGATAATGGTGGAGTAGATATTGGTGGAGTTATTGGTGGAGTGGAGTGGATAATGGTGGAGTGGATAATGGTGGAGTAGATATTGGTGGAGTTATTGGTGGAGTGGAGTGGATAATGGTGGAGTAGATATTGGTGGAGTTATTGGTGGAGTGGAGTGGATAATGGTGGAGTGGATAATGGTGGAGTGGATAATGGTGGAGTAGATATTGGTGGAGTTATTGTCGGTTAAATTGAGGGCCAGGACCAACCAGGAAAGTAAATATTTGTGTAAAAAGAAAAGTGGGAAAAGTAAATTTTATGAGGACTTGAGGTCTGAACTTATTCGGGCCACCGCAAATGTTGAAAGTAAATTTCAGAACTGTAATAGTTGGCCATGATGGTGATCTACCCCCCCCCCCCCCCCCCCCCCCACACACACACACACGCACACACACACACATGCACCCTCTCACATGAAACCAGATTCACAAATTAAGACACATGGCGATCTATCCCCCCTTCCCCCCACCCCCCACCCTTATTTCTTCCCTCCTCCCCCACCCCACCCCACCAACACCCACCAAAACCCACCAACACCAACACCCATCCACCAACACCCATCCACCAACACCCATCCACCAACACCACCATCACCATCACCACCCCCTGCAGAGAAGTATAGAAAGTCCACACCCGCGTGGTGAGTTTCGATGAGACCATCACTCTCATCCACCCACTCCTCCCCCCCTTATCCCCACCCACCCACCCACCCACCCACCGCCTGCAGTACACAATAAAAAGTCCAGCCCTGCGTGATGAGTTTCGACAAGACCGTCACTTTCATCCACCCTCTTCTCCCCCCCTTATCCCCACCCACCCCACCCCACCCCACACACCACTACCCGCACCCCACCCACCCACCCACCCACCCACCCACCACCACCACCGCCTGCAGTGCACAATAAAAGGTCCAGCCCTGCGTGATGAGTTTCGACAAGACCGTCACTCTCATCCACGCTCTCCTCCCCCCCTTATCCCCACCCACCCCACCCCACCCCACCCACCACTACCCGCACCCCACCCCACCCACCCACCCACCCACCACCACCACCGCCTGCAGTGCACAATAAAAGGTCCAGCCCTGCGTGATGAGTTTCGACGAGACCGTCACTCTCATCCACCCTCTTCCCCCCCCCTTATCCCCACCCACCCCACCCCACCCCACCCACCGCTACCCCGCACCCCACCCCACCCACCCACCCACCCACCCACCCACCCACCACCACCACCGCTTGCAGTGCACAAGAAAAGGTCCAGCCCGCGTGATGAGTTTCGATGAGACCGTCACTCTCATCCACCCTCTCCCCCCCCCCTTATCCCCCCCCCCCACCCCCCACCCCCCACCCCCACCCCCACCCCCTCCCCCCCCACCCCTTCCCCACCACCACCCACCCACCCACCACACGCACACACCACCACCACCACCACCGCCTGCAGTGCACTAGAAAAGGTCCAGCCCCGCGTGGTGAGTTTCGACGAGACCGTCACTCTCATTCGTGAAAACCTGGCCACACTGCTGGAGACAGAAGAGCAGTGGAGCCAAGCCGCGCAAGTGCTAGCTGGCATAGACCTTGACACCGGCAGCCGCGGGGTTGACGCAACTTATCGACTGTCTAAGAGCGTCAAGATCGCTATGCTCTTCCTGGAGGATGATGACCCTGTGAGCGCAGAAATGTACATCAAGAAGGCATCGAGTGTCCTCTCAGCCTGTAAGGTGAGGAGGCAGGGAGGGCATTGGGGGGAAGGGTGGGTGCGGGGGGGGAAATGTAGGCTGCAGGCTGTCTAAGAGCGTCAAGATCGCTCTGCTGTTTCTGAAAGATGATGAATTGATGACCCTGTGAGCGCGGAAATGTACATCAAGAAGGCATCAAGTGTACTCTCCGCCTGTAAGGTGAGGAGGCAGGGAGGAAACTGGAGGGAAGGGTGGGTGGGTGGTGAGAGACGTAGGCTGTAGGCTGTCTAAGAGCGTCAAGATCGCTATGCTGTTCCCCGAGGATGATGACCCTGTGAGCGCGGAAATATACATCAAGAAGGCATCGAGTGTTGTCTCCGCCTTTAAGGTGAGGGGGAAGTGTGGGTGGGTGGGTGGGTGGGTGGGGGGAGACATAGGCTGTAGGCTGTCTAAAAGCGTCAAGATCGTCATGCTCTTCCTGGAGGATGACGACCCCGTGAGCGCAGAAATGTACATCAAGAAGGCATCGATTGTACTTTCCGCCTGTAAGGTGAGGAGGCAGGGAGGGCATTGGGGGGAAGGGTGGGTGGGTGAGGGGAAATGTAGGCTGTAGGCTGTAGGCTGTCTAAGGTGTCAAGATCGCTATGCTGTTTGTGAAAGATGATGAATTGATGACCCTGTGAGCGTGGAAATGTACATCAAGAAGGCATCGAGTGTACTCTCCGCCTGGTGAGGAGGCAGGGAGGGTGAGGAGGCAGGGAGGTGAGGAGGTGATGGAGGAGGCAGGAGGTGAGGAGGTGAGTGTACTCTCTGCCTGAAGGTGAGGAGGCAGGGAGGGAACTGGAGAGAAGGGTGGGTGGGTGGGTGGGGGGAGACATAGGCTGTAAGCTGTCTAAGAGCGTCAAGATCGCCTTTCTCTTTCTGGAGGATGATGACCCTGTGAGCGCGGAAATGTACATCAAGAAGGCATCGAGTGTTGTCTCCGCCTTTAAGGTGAGGGGGAAGGGTGGGTGGGTGGGTGATGACCCTGTGAGCGCGGAATTGTACATCAAGGAGGCAGGGAGGGCACTGGAGGGAAGGGTGGGTGGGTGGGGGGAAATGTAGGCTGTAGGCTGTCTAAGAGCGTCAAGATCGCTATGCTGTTCCCGGAGGATGATGACCCTGTGGGCGCGGAAATATATATCAAGAAGGCATCGAGTGTTGTCTCTGCCTGAAAGGTTGGAGGGATGGGTGGGTTGGTGGGTGGGTGGGGGGAGACATTGGCTGTAGGCTGTCTATGAGCGTCAAGATCTCCATTCTGTTTCTGGAGGATGATGACCCTGTGAGCGCGGAATTGTACATCAAGAAGGCATCGAGTGTTGTCTCCGCCTGAAAGGTTGGAGGGATGGGTGGGTTGGTGGGGGGAGACATAGGCTGTAGGCTGTCTATGAGCGTCAAGATCTCTATTCTGTTTCTGGAGGATGATGACCCTGTGAGCGCAGAAATGTACATCAAGAAGGCATCGAGTGTACTCTTCGCCTGTATGGTGAGGTATAACTCCACATGTTGTACGGCAGCATTTAGCTCCGGAGTTGCAGTACAAAGTGTGCTACTCACACATCTTGGATTCAAAGAGAAGGGGTGGTGCAAGGATGTGTTGGGGGTCGCTGATAGAACAACTCTTGTTGTACTGCAGCATGAAGCACAGGAGTTGCAGTACAAAGTATGCTACTCACGCATCTTGGATTCAAAGAGAGGGGTGGTGCAAGGATGTGTTGGGGGTCGCTGATAGAACACCACTTGTTGTACTACAGCATGAAGCACAGGAGTTGCAGCACAAAGTGTGCTACTCACACATCTTGGATTCAAAGAGAGGGGTGGTGCAAGGATGTGTTTGGGGTCGCTGATAGAACACCTCTTGTTGTACTACAGCATGAAGCACAGGAGTTGCAGCACAAAGTGTGCTACTCGCGCATCTTGGATTCAAAGAGAGGGGTGGTGCAAGGATGTGTTGGGTGTCGCTGATGGAACACCACTTGTTGTACTGCAGGACGAAGCTCTGGAGTTGCAGTACAAAGTATGCTACTCACGCATCTTGGATTCAAAGAGAAGGTTCTTGGAAGCTGCTCAAAGGTGCGTTGATGCTCTCTTGAACTGCTGTGGTGCTTTTTCGGCCGAGCCCCCCCTTCTACAAGTCCTAGGCAGCGTTGCAAGCGACGCGTAAAATTCCCGGAGAGTGTCATCGGAGCAACAGGGGGCAACGGAATTTAGCGGACCGAAGCCAGTTAGTTATGAGACAGTTGGCTGACGTTGGCTGACGTGACGTGGCTGATGTTGGCTGACGTTGGCTGACGTGTCAGGCTTTGTCTCAGTCAAACATGTTGGTCGGTTGGTGGGTCAGTCAAACAGACAACTGAGTGGTGACACTGAGGGATCCCATCCCCCAGAAGGGGGGGAGCTCCAGGGTACTTCCATTGGCCAAATTGGCCAGCGCTCTAGAGCGCTTGAAAAACAAAAAACTGCGCTTTGTAGCGCAAAAAGCGCACAAATTGCTTGCTGCGCCCACAGGAGGTTGCAAAAAACTGTGCGAAACGCGCAGTGGGGCTCAAAAAGGCAGCGCGCCAGCGCGCAAAAGCTTGCGCTTGGAAGTACCCTGGGGGGCTCCGCCGAAATTGAAACGGTGTTCTTTGGGAGACGGAGTGTCCACTGTTTTCTTTTCAGCTTTCTGTAGGTCTGGTGTTAGAATGTCACTCTTCGAGTGGAGAGAGGTAGAAGAGTAATTGTACTCGGGCAATCGTTACACGTTGGAGGCGCTACTATGAGCGCCCCCTAGCATCAACTCTGTGATGAGGTTACGGGTTTAGGACTGCGGCTACATGTACGTGGACACGCCACAGTCAGTGAGACTGACCTACCAGTCAGCTTGTTCCGACATCTGGTTGTGTAACAAAATTTGTGACGCAACCCTGATATCAGGCTTGTAGGGAACGGCAACTAATACTAGTGTTTGAAAAACTAATATTAACTAATACTATTACAGTGTAACAATAATATTAGTTTTTCAAATAAATTTGAAATTCTGGTGAGACGGCTCGTCCGACTATTATTATATAATATTATTTAATATTATTTATTTGCTAATAGTATGTAACATAGCCGACCCCTACAGGCTTATGGCGTAGCGCTATATAGGGCGGAGCAGAAAGCTTGCGGCCCCAGGGTTTTGGGGGGTGGCAGGGCGTCGCACTGGGTTCGCACCGAGTGGCTCAATTTACGACGCGTCGCACACCCAAAAGTGTCTGTGTTCGGAATGTGGTCCATTATCGCCCTCCTAATCCCACATATGTAGGGATCGGCAAATCATATGATACTGACCAAAGGCGAGTATGATATCGTTTGATATCATACAAATTGCATTATATGATATTGTATATAAAAGGTAACTTTGGCGTAGTCCGACTGCCGGATGTGATCTCATATTACCGTTCCCTACACATATGTGGTCCAGACAATAAAAAATGAAAGACTGGAATTTGAGTAGCATAAAACCAAACATTTGTAGATCGGCTGAAATCGTGGCTGACAGTAAATCAAACAACTGTAACTACGTGCTGCATGTACTGCTCAGTTCCCTAGGGATTGCCCCCCAATGCAGCTGTTGGGGATGTGAACCACATGCATCCATACCTTAACCCACACATACAGTGCAAACAATCAGATACGATAGGCTGAGATCGTGTCTGGCATTAAACCAAACATCTGTGACTATGAACTGCAGATACTACGAGCTCAGTTCCCTGGTTATTGACCCCCCATGCTGATGTTCTGGATGTGAACCACATGCATCCATACCTTAACCCACACATGCAGTGCAAACTATCAGATACGATAGGCTGAAATCGTGTCTGGCATTAAACCAAACAACCGTACCGACGAACTGCTGATACTACGAGCTCAGTTCCCTATAGGGATTGGCCCCCAATGCTGCTGTTCCGGACGTGAACCACGTACTGCCATACCTTAACCCACACATGCAGTGCAAACTATCAGACATGATAGGCTGAAAACTTGAATGCCATTAAACCAAACAACTGTGACTATGAACTGCAGATACTACGAGCTCAGTTCCCTATAGGGATTGGCCCCCATTGCTGCTGTTCCGATTGTGGACCACCTGCATCGCATACCGTAACCCACACAAGCAGTGCATACAATCAGATAAGATAGGCTGAAATCGTGTCTGGCATTAAACCAAACAACTGTGACTATGAACTGCAGACACTACAAGCTCATTTCCTTATAGAGATTGGCCCCTAATGCTGCTGTTCCGGATGTGAACCACCTGCATCGCATACCTGAACCCACACATGCAGTGCATACAATCAGAAATGAATCATATCATAGGCCCAAAACTTGACTGACATTAAACCGAACAACTGTGACTATGAACTGCAGATACTACGAGCTCGGTTCCCTAGGGATTGACCCCCAATGCTGCTGTTCCGGGTGTGGACATTAACAGACATTAAACCAAACATTAAACCCTAAAACCATGAAACCAAACATCTGACTGACATTAAACCAAACATTAAACCCTACACCCATTTAACCAAACCTCTGACTGACATTCAACCAAACATCTGACTGACATTAAACCAAACATCTGACTGACAGTCAACCAAACATCTGACTGACAGTCAACCAAACCTCTGACTGACAGTCAACCAAACATCTGACTGACAGTCAACCAAACATCTGACTGACAGTCAACCAAACATCTGACTGACAGTTCACCAAACATCTGACTGACAGTCAACCAAACATCTGACTGACAGTCAACCAAACATCTGACTGACAGTCAACCAAACCTCTGACTGACAGTCAACCAAACATCTGACTGACAGTCAACCAAACATCTGACTGACAGTCAACCAAACCTCTGACTGACAGTCAACCAAACATCTGACTGACAGTCAACCAAACATCTGACTGACAGTCAACCAAACCTCTGACTGACAGTCAACCAAACCTCTGTAAATTCAAACTGCAGATACTACGAGCTCAGTTCCCTGGGGAGCCGCAACATTGGGGGTCAATTCATCGCAGAGTCGGATGCCCTCTATTCCTTGCGCAGCGCCATCACGTGTGCCGTGCTTGCACCAGCCGGCCCCCAACGTTCCCGCATGCTGTCTACCCTCTACAAGGATGAACGGAGTGAGGGGCTTGAGGTGTACGCTTTCCTAGAAAAGGTGTACCTGGAGAGAATCTTGAGAAGGTGGGTTGAAAAGGAGTACCTGGAGAGAATCTTGAAAGAGAATCTTGAAAAGTTTGAAAAGGTGTACCTGGAGAGAATCTTGAGAAGGTGGGTTGAAAAGGAGTACCTGGAGAGAATCTTGAAAGAGAATCTTGAAAAGTTTGAAAAGGAGTACCTGGAGAGAATCTTGAAATATAATCTTGAAAAGTTTGAAAAGGTGTACCTGGAGAGAATCTTTAAAGAGAATCTTGAAAAGGTTGAAAAGGTGTACCTGGAGAGAATCTTGAGAAGGTGGGTTGAAAAGGAGTACCTGGAGAGAATTTTGAAATATAATCTTGAAAAGTTTGAAAAGGTGTACCTGGAGAGAATCTTTAAAGAGAATCTTGAAAAGTTTGAAAAGGTGTACCTGGAGAGAATCTTGAAAGAGAATCTTGAAAAGTTTGACAAGGTGTACCTGGAGAGAATCTTGAAAAGTATTTTTGAAAAAGTGAACCTGGAGAGAATCTTGAAAGGTTGAAAAGGTGTACTTGGAGAGAACCTTGAGAAGGTGGGTTGACTTGCTGACCAGAGTTATTTTTGGGGGCGGAGCGCCCCCCTCCTGGGGGGCGGGAGCCCCCAGATTCACTCCGTTGTCTGTTTGTAGACCCGACCGACGACCGTCCGACCAAGAACCGAGGCAAAGCCTTACACGTCAGCCAACTTTCTTGTAACTAATTGGTTGGTCAGCTGACCAGAGTTGTTTGTTTCTCTACCGGCAGCGATAGCTGCCACGGTTGTTCAAGACGCTGCGTCCTCCGTCACAGACACACTGTCGAAGAGTCCGTTGCGTCGCAGGACGCAATGTGGTCAGAGTCCGTTGACCAGAAGGAAGGGTCCGTTGACCAGAAGGAAGGGACACACACACACACACACACACACACACACACACACACACACACACACACACAAACACACGCACAAACACACCCGCACAGGGATGAGGTGGATGCTTTTGCACAAGGGCTGAAGCCCCACCAGCTGTCCGCAACACATGATGGCTGCACTGACACGTGCACACATAGTCACACACGCGCGCACACACATAAGACACACACACACAGGGCTGGCTAATTGATAGCTCCCTTGTTCACCCACAGGGATGAGGTCGATCCTTTTGCACAGGGGCTGAAGCCACACCAGCTGGCTGCACCACACACACAATCCCCCCCCCCCCCCCCTCCCTCCCTCCCCCCCCCCCCCCAAAAAACATACACACACACCACCACCACCACCCGCACAGGGATGAGGTGGATGCTTTTGCACAAGGACTGAAGCCTCATCAGCTTGCCGCAACACCTGATGGCTGCACTGTATTGGACCGAGCTGTTGAGCAGCACAATCTATTGAGTGCAAGCAAGTTGTACAACAACATCAGGTGAGACATGTGTGTTGTACAACAACATCAGGTGAGACATGTGTGTTGTACAACAACATCAGGTGAGACAAGTTATATGCAGAATTAAAAATTGGCAGAGAGTGTCCGCAACAGAGGGAAAGGTGCAGGTGCAACGGAAGCGAGTTAGTTACGAGCCCGTTGGCTGACGTGTCAGGCTTCGTCTTGGTGAGACGGTTGGTCAGTCTGTCATCGGTCGGTCGGACGGACGGACAAATGGGTAACCCTGGGGGCCCCCTCAATATGTGTGCTGTACAACAACATCAGGTGAAATACGTGTGTTGTACAACAGCATAAGATGAGATGTGTGTGCTCACTATGCATGCTTAATAATAAGCCACACCACATAACTCCAATGCCCGATGATTCCACCGTGTTGGACACAGCTGTGGTGCAGCACAATCTATTGAGCACTACCGGTATCAAGTTAAATAACATTCTCCGATGACATGTATTTGTTTACACGCCGTGAGTAGCTCAAAAGCCACACCAAACAGCGGCCTGTCTCATGATTCCGCCTGCCTAACTCACTTGGTCTAGCAGTAGCTTTCTAGACAAGTCCTATGCAGTGTCGCAAGCAACGCAGAAAATTGGCGGAATGTGTTGGCAACGGAATGACAGGTGGCAACGGACTGGAGCTGACTGAAGCCAGTGAGTTGGCTGACGTGTCAGCCTTCAATTTTTCGGTCGGCCGGTCGGTCGGTTGGTCGGTCGGTCGGTCGTTATGTCAAACGGACAAATGGGTAACCCTGGGGGCTCCCGCTCCCTAGAAGGGGGAGCTCTGCCAAAACTATGTCCAGTAAAGCGCATCTAGCAGTGCTTACAAGGTGCATCTGGGGGCGTGAGTCTCTGGCTTGGGAGCTCGGCTCTTGGGGGATAAACCTGCGTCCCTTGTATGTATGTATGTATGTATGTATGTATGTATGTACTAGTGCGGTAGCCCGTGTGGCCGGTGGCCACAGACACACATCACCCCCACCCCAATCATAATAGGGTGCCCGTGGGGCTGGGTTACAGAATGGGCTACACATATGTCCTCACCTCCACCCCTCTCATAAACACAGTCATCATGTTTCCCCCACTTCAAATGCTGACGCATCCCCCCCCCCCCCCCCCCCCCCACACACACACACACAGTCCCCACTCTGCCCAAACCTCGACCCAGGCCCAATCTCAAATTTGCCCCACCCCTTTACCCGCCAAGACACACGTACGTCCCTGCTTCTCCGTTCCCATGAATCTGATCTTCTCTCGGCCACTTTAGCAGATGGGTTTAACAGAAGCGATTCTGATGTTTCCAGCTGAGTTCGAAATCGCGCAGACGTTTGGACGTTTCATCAGCAGACGACGCGGAAATGCGAAGACTTTTGGAAATTGCAAACGAACGTCTGCCCATTTTCAGACTCAGCTTGAAACATCGGAATTGCGCGAGAGCAAACCTGCTTACCTGTAGCTTCCTCTTCGCGCATAGATACCTGGTTGCGCGTGCAAGCTGTTTCCCGAAAGGGCCTTCGTTCGGTAAACTCTGTCACGCACTCGCTACAGCTCAGCGCGAAAATAAACTTATCGTTGCAGGGTTGCAGGGAGTGGTGTGGGGTGGGGGGGAAGATCTTGCAGAGGTTTTGCACGCGGTGCAAGGGGCACGCAGCAAGAAGGAAGTCGGGAGTCGGAAGAACGTCACAGGGTTGCATTGACTTAGATCGTGCAGAGATACCATGAGCCGTGCGAGTGTCTTAGCTCGCAGCAAGAGCATGACGTAGCTCCTCTGGCTTGGCAGCTCGTTCCCTACCCCGTGCGAGATTATGAGCATGACGTAGGTCCTCTGGCTGGGCAGCATAGTCTTCACGCCTGGCTTGGTCAGTAGCTTCGCGTTCCTCCTCAGGCAAGGCAGCACGTTCCTGACGCCTTGCGAGATTATCAGCATGACGTTGCTCCTCGGATCGGGCAGCGCGGGCATCACGTCGACGCTTGTTGGCTATGTCCCTGTCTTCCTTGCTCAGGCAAACTCGCTTTGAGCGCTGGCTGGTGGTGATGAGGGCCCTCCTGTCAATTAGGACCGTTG
Organism: Chlamydomonas sp. ICE-L; assembly: GCA_013435795.1. Classification (NCBI taxonomy): domain Eukaryota; kingdom Viridiplantae; phylum Chlorophyta; class Chlorophyceae; order Chlamydomonadales; family Chlamydomonadaceae; genus Chlamydomonas; species Chlamydomonas sp. ICE-L. The sequence continues at coordinate 9,390,396 of JACBWV010000099.1, read as the reverse complement.
GTATGCATCATGGTCGCATGCTCCGTGAAGAAGCAATGAAATGAAACGATTATTCTGAGCGCCATACAAAGCGAGGGTCAGTAGATGACCTCCGAGGAGAGGATCTTCTGGATCTAAAATGCTTGCAGTCATAGTATGGGAGGCAAATATGGGGATGGAATAAGCGCGCGCGCTTAGCTTTGCGCATCTGCAGTTTCTGTATTTGAACATTTCGCTGGGCGGGGTGTTACGAGTTGGGTTTGACGGAAAGTCGGTTGCAAGTCGGTTACACTTCGCACGCCCATGGCACGTGGGTACGCGATGATGACACCACCACGACCACCACGACCATGATTTCTTTATATTTATAGATGTATGTATGTATGTATGTATGTATGTATGTATGTACTAGTACATTGCCTGTGTGGCCGGAGGCCACCCCCCACCCCACCCACCTAGGTCCTGGGTCCTGTTCTGGCCTGGGTTACATAACGTGCAACGCCCTTGAACGTACACCCTGCCCCCCCCCCCCCCCCCCCCCCCCCCCCCTTACTCACATGCACACAGTCAAGATATTTCCCCCTTTGCAAAATATTTAATACATGCCCCCTTCCTTTCCCTACTATAAATATACCCCCCCCACCCCCAGCCCCCAGGACCTACATGATCCCTGTTTCCCCTTAAATCTTCCTGCCCCCCTTGACACACACTCTGTTTATCCCCCTTGCACCCCACCTAACCCCCAGCCATCTCCACACCACCCAAATATACCCCCCTACCCCCCAGCCATCTCCACACCACCCAAATTTACCCCTGTACCCTGGTGGCCACCCCCCACCTGGGCCCTGGATTCTGGTCTGGGTAACATAACGGGTTACGTCCTTGTATGTACCCCCCCTACCCATATATATCACACATATACCATTCCAACTCAACCCAAGCCAGACCCACAGCCTCCACACATTTCTGGATCCCTCCTTGCCCCTCATCCCACCCCATGTACACACTTTCTCTTTCTCCCCCCCTCCCCTCACCCCAAGCATCCCCACCCAGGGTGGGTCAACCTCGAACCTCGCCCCCCACTCTCTCTTTCCCCAACCACCGGCACGGGCGCGTTATCCCCTTCTCCCTACTTCATCCATTTCACTCCAGCTGTGGGCCTAGATCATGCAGAAATACGAAGTGGATACCGAGCAGGCTGCGGATCCAATCTGCTAACAACTTGCGAAAGCCTACCCCTCCGGGCGTGCACAATCGCGATTCGCAAAGCAGCTTGACCTTCAGCCTGCGCAGGCTGCCTTGCAGCATTAGCAGCACGAGCTCCTGCCTGCGCAGCTTGCCGAGCAGCATTAGTTTCATCATAGGCCTCGCGCCTGGTCAGGTTAGCAGCCTGGCGCTCATTTTCAGGCATAACAGCTAAACGTCGTCGTTGGTTTGCTTCGATCCTGTGCTCGTCGTTGTAAAGAGCTCGCCTTGCTCGCTGAGTGGCAGTGGTTCCAGCTCTTCTGTCTCCTGGAATTGGCTGCTGGTGCCCCATGGTGGCCTCAAGGAGCAACAAATTGTACACAATCAGCCTGAGCGACATGAGTGCACTAGTTCGCGTAGGAGCACACAAAGGCCACGAAGGATTGAAACTATTTGAATTTCTTTTGAAGCATGATGCGGAAGGAAGGAAGGAAGAAAGAGAAGGAAATGGGCACGAGTTTGAAAAACTTGCTGCGAAAATTGAAAAAGTGCTGCGAAAGCTGCTGCAAAAATTGAATTGAGATACGCTATCCTGGCGTGTTAAATCGGTTAATTCGATTCGTTTTTTTTGGGGGGGGGGGGGGGCAATACGTAATTTCCCCACGTGAACTCCAGGTAGGCGTGTGCGTGTGGCGTCACTGCGAAGAATATGCCGGTCAGGGTGTCACCGCGAAGAATATGCCGGTCAATAGCGATATCTATGTATGTCTACATATGTATGTATGTATGTATGTATGTATGTATGTATGTATGTATGTATGTACGTATGTGTGTATGTATGTATGTATGTATGTTTGTATGTACTAGTACATTGCCCGTGTGGCCGGAGGCCACCCGCCACCCCACCCACCCAGGTCATGGGTCCTGTTCTGGCCTGGGTTACATAACATGCAACGCCCTTGAACGTACACCCTCCCCCCCCCCTTACTCACATGCACACAGTCAAGATATTTCCCCCTTCACAAATATCGAACAAATGCCCCCTTCCTTTCCCTACTATAAATATACCCCCCCACCCCCAGCCCCCAGGACCTACATGATCCTTGTTTCCCCCTAAATCTTCCTGCCCCCCATCCCCACCCCTTTGACACACACTCTGTTTATCCCCCTTGCACCCCACCTAACCCCCAGTCATCTCCGCACCACCCAAACATACCCCCCTACCCCCCAGCCATCTCCACACCACCCAAATGCCCCCCCTTCCCCCCTCCCACCCCATCTACACTCTTTCTCTTTCTCCCCCCTCCCCTCACCCCAGCCATTTCCACCCATGGTGGGCCACCCTCGATCCTCCCCCCCACCCTCTCTTTCCCGAACCACCGGCACGTATGCGTTATCCCCTTCTCCCTACCTCATCCCTTCCACTCCAGCTGTGGGCCTAGATCATGCAGAAGTACGAAGTGGATAAAGAGCAGGCTGCGGATCCAACCTGCCAATAGCTTGCGAAAGCCGATCCCGCTGAGAATACTGGGCGTGCGCAATCACACAGCGACATGCCTGCAGCTTCTTCTTTGCGCGTAACATATTTGGGTCTGCAGCTGTTGTTTTGAACAGGAAATTTCAGCCAGTCCTGTATCGCAACATGCTAAGCAACCGATGTATCAATGCTTGAAACAATAAAAAAAAAGATGAGGGGTGCAAGGGCCATATCGCTTAGGGTAGGCAATGCCAGTGGAGGTCCCAAGAAATGCAAAAGTATCTCGAATAATTGCCTGCCGACCAGGCAATGCGATAGCACGACGTTGGTGGAGAGGATGATAACACATCAATTGCGAATTGTGCGGGGCAGCCTGCCAGGTTCACGTCTTGTCTGATTATTAGCCTGGCGTTGATTTTCAGGGCTTGGCTGCATGACCTTTGCGCCTGGCCTGGTTGTAAGCTGCGCACTGCTGTGGGTTGGCAGCATCTGATGAACGACGAGGCCGGTTTGCATGGCCCCTTTCCTCGTGACTGGCTGAGTTCGCTGCTCTTTTGATCTTCTTCATATGTGCTCAAGTTCGCGTAGAAGCAACAAAGTATTGAAGGATGGAAGGGTGGAAACTATTTGAAGCATGATGCGGAACAGAAGAAATAGACAGAAATGGGCTGGAGTTTGAAAGTTGCTCGAGTTTCTGCAAAGTTAGTGCGAAAAGTTGCTCGAGTTGCCGCGAAGTTTTGCTGCGAGAATTGAAGCGGTACGCCCTGGAGGGTTAATTCGGTTTGTGTGTGTGTGTGTGGGGGGGGGGGGGGGGGGTACGTAATTTGCCCCCGTGAACTCCAGGTAGGCGTGCGCGTGTGCGTGTGGTGTGCGCGTGTGTAGAATATGCCGGTCAGGGCGTCACCGCGAAGAATATGCCGGTCAATAGCGATATCCATGTATGTCTACATATATATAGATGTATGTATGTATGTATGTATATTTTTACATATATATATATATATAAAGATGTATGTATGTTTGTTACAGTCCAGGGGTAGGCCAAATAGACTAGAGGGACTTGCACAACCGTGATAGGAAGGGCTTGGAAAGAAAAAGCATTGATGAACAAACAATCGTTTTTCCAGTGGGGCCCTGAGTTCGTGCTACAGTGATCATTTAATTCTACATAAGAATGTAATCATCAGCCCATGCTCCCTCCTGTCCCCACTGTTCTTGGAGCATGTTAGGTGTAGCACAATATATGGAGTACTGTTTAGTAGTGCAGCAACATCCGATGAAATGTGCTTTCATACAGCCCAGTGTTTTGCTTTCAAATCTGAAAGTGGTTTTTTTCTAGCTTCATGGTTTTAGGCCTCCTCCAGGGACAGCTTTTTAGTGCTTTCTATTGCTTTTTGTAGCTTTGGGGGGCCGTCTATGGCACACAAAAAAAACTTCCTTTTTTAACGATAATTTCGCTGAAATGGGGTCAAAACTAGCGATCGCTATATATAGCGGAACAAGTTCTATGCAGCGTCGCCTGCGACGCTAAAAATGGCGGAGAGGGATCGCGAGGGAGCGACAGGTGGCAATGGAAGCGAGTTAGTTACGAGGCCGTTGGCTGACGTGTCGGGCTTCATCTCGGTCAGACGGATGGATGGATGGATGGACGAACGGACAAATGGGTAACACTGGGGGCTCCTGCCCCCAACAAGGGGGGGCTCCGCCCAAAACAATCCCTGATACAGCCCTTGGTTTCTCAAGAGGTTAAGGACTAACCCAGCCTACTTCACTCTAGCTGGGTAGCAGCCAAAGGAAAAGGGAGATGTATTACCAAGCCCCAAAGGCCTTTTTTGATCTTCGGTACCGTACTGACACGAAAATTCGACGGTTCAAAATTTGATCACTTCACTCTCTCTCCCTGTTGTAGGATCCAAGAGCTGGGCAACCTTCAGTTTAGCCCAGTTGGCCACCCCTGGACTGTAACAACATGCATACACTACACTCACATACGTGCTGGCAGGTGTATTCATTCACTACACTCACATACATACATACACTACACTCTGATGTAGTATCCAAGAGTTGGGCAACCTTCAGTTCAGCCTAATTGGCCACCCCTGGACTGTAATAACATGCATACACTACACTCACATTCGTTCTGGCAGGTACATTCGCACACTACACTCACATACATACATACACTACACTCTGATGTAGTATCCAAGAGTTGGGCAACCTTCTGGGTATGACCCAGTACCAACACGCTCTCCCTAGATGTTCAGTGTAACAACCTATCTCTCTCTCTGATGCAGTATCCAAGAGTTGGGCAACCTTCTGGGTATGACCCAGTACTAACACGCTCTCCCTATATGTTCAGTGTAACAACCTATCTCTCTGTCTGATGCAGTATCCAAGAGCTGGGCAACCTTCTGGGTGTGACGCCAGAGAGGGCTGAAGCCATCGCCTCCAACATGATTCTGGATGGGAGACTGTCAGGTTCAATAGATCAGGTGAGCTGGTGTTGGTTGTTGGTGTTGGGTGGTTGGTTGGTTGGTGGTGGTTCAATAAATCAGGTGACCTGGTGTTGGGTGGTTGTTGGTTGGTTGGTTGGTGGTGGTTCAATATATCAGGTGAGCTGGTGTTGGGTGGTTGTTGTTGGTTGGTTGGTTGGTGGTGGTTCAATATATCAGGTGAGCTGGTGTTGGGTGGTTGTTGGTAGTTGGTTGGTTGGTTGGTGGTGGTTCAATATATCAGGTGAGCTGGTGTTGGGTGGTTGTTGGTGGTTGGTTGGTTGGTGTTGGTTCAATATATCAGGTGAGCTGGTGTTGGGTGGTTGTTGGTGGTTGGTTGGTTGGTTGGTGGTGGTTCAATATATCAGGTGAGCTGGTGTTGGGTGGTTGCTGGTGGTTGGTTGGTTGGTGGTGGTTCAATATATCAGGTGAGCTGGTGTTGGGTGGTTGTTGGTGGTTGGTTGGTTGGTGGTGGTTCAATATGTCAGGTGAGCTGGTGTTGGTTGGTTGTTGTTGGTTGGTTGGTTGGTTGGTGGTGGTTCAATATATCAGGTGAGCTGGTGTTGGTTGTAAATAGTTAGAGTGGATGGATGGGATGGGATGGGATGGATGGATGGATGGAATGTTTAGAATGAGTGGCTTTTACTAATTCCTCCTCTTTAAGTGACATGAGTGGCTTTTACTAATTTACTCATTCCTTCTCTTTGAGTGACATGAGTGGCTTTTACTGATTTACTCATTCCTCCTCTTCGAGTGACATCAGTGGCTTTTAGTAATTCCTCCTCTTTGAGTGACATCAGTGGCTTTTAGTAATTCCTCCTCTTTGAGTGACATCAGTGGCTTTTAGTAATTCCTCCTCTTTGAGTGGCGTGAGTGGCTTGTGCTTTTGTTGGTCTGATGGCGGCTAGACATGACCCATTCCCACTACATTTCTAGATCTATGTGGTCTGGTCCCTCAATCCTAGGGGGGAATATGGGGAAAATCACCTACCACAGGACAGTACAAAATGCACCACTGCATAATGCACCACTTCAAAATTCACCACTACTGGTACCTTCAAAATGCACCACTGCAAAATGCACCACAGCATAATGCACCACTGCAAAATGCACCACAGCATAATGCACCACTACAAAATGCTCCACCACTGGTACCTTCAAAATATGTGCATGTGCTTTATAGAAGGTGTGAAGACAACTGAAGTGGTATAAAGAAGAAGAATGGAGGGGGTACCGCACGGGTGGACTTGGAAGATAGTGAGCAGCCCAGAGTTGGCAGAACAAGTCCTAAGCGGCCCGAAAATTGGCGGAGAGTGTTGGCTATTCGAGCGAAATGTGGGATCAAGTGCAGCAGATCGAAGCCAGGGTTTAGGGCAGGGCCAGGGGCGAGGTTGGGCCAGGTTTTCTTGTGGTCGGACGTACGATCGGTCGGACAAACAGGCAACGGGGTGACCCTAGGGGCTCCTGACCCCCAGAAGGGGTGGGGGGGGTGGGGGGGGCTTCGCCAATAAAAACATGTAACAATCCAACCCTCACATTATTTATTGCAGGTTGAGTGCCTCATCCGATTCGATGACAATGACCAGACGCTCCTGCAGTGGGATGCTCAGATCCAGAGTGCATGCAACAAAGTCAATGAGATATGTGACGAAATGGTTTTGGCGGGCGCAAGTGTTTGAATTTGGGTTTGATTTTGAATTGTTACATGTTTGTTACAGGCGCAAGTGTTTGGAGCCAGACTATTCTTCGTCTCAAACTATTGTTGTACTTTTTACGGTAGCACGAACTCAAGGCCCTCGTCGGTAAAGCGATTGTTTGGGGTTTAGTTCATCAGTGCTTTTTCGTTTGGCCCCTCTTGTCACGGTCAAGTCTCTTTAGCCTATTTGGCCTACCCCTGGACTGTAACAACAAAGAAGCACTTAGGCACTCGCTAGGGATGGGCTGTTAGTAATTACAATTAATTCGTTAATTAGGCACTTATTAAAGCAAGTTATTCGTCCATTCCCCGCCTTTCTTGTGGCTGGCACAGTGCTTCGGAATTCTGTTTTCCCTGTTTTTTTAAATTATATCAAGGCATTTGATGATACTGATTTCTAACCCGTCCACCACAGTTGTTCAAGGGTACTTACACCTAGGTTTCGTGAGCCAAATCTGGCCATATCTGTGTTTCCCGAGCAAAAATCTGCGTTTACTTCGTGACAAAGCCCCACAAATCTGGGTTTGAGACGTTGAACTGAATGTTTTAATCAACCCCGCTGCCCACCCTGCATAATTTGGTGTAGTGCCACATTGTGTAACCTCCTGGCAGCAACATTATATAAGCCGTGGTCAATAGGGGTAGTGGTGAATGTTCGTTTGGTCGAGGGTCGGTAACTCCGTGTGTGGGACGATGGAGTAGGCCCCCGGTGTAGCCCCCTCCCCCACCGAGCGTGTCTCACCTCAAGCCCATAGTACGCCTACTCCTTCGTAGGAGTGGCAACGCCATTCTAACTGAATTCTCGGTGTCGCTGGTTTGTGTCGAGAGACCCACCTCCTGGGGTGAAATACCTATCACAACTTAAACAAAAAAACTATGCCGCGTCGCAAGCGAAAATTGGCGGAGGGTGCTGGCAACGGGTCGGCAGGTGGCAATGATGGAGTTGACCGAAGCCAATTAGTTATGAGACAGTTGGCTGACGTTTCAGGCTTCAATTTTTCATGCGGCTGCTCAGACATACAAATGGGTAACCCTGGGGGCTCCCGCCCCCCAGGAGGGGCTCCGCAAAATAAAATAAACTTGCACCATGTCAAAACCATGTCATGTCAATCCAAGTTAAGCCATGTCAAAGCCATAAAATAAACTAGCATTATGTCAAAGCCATAAAATAAACTAGCATTATGTCAAAGCCAGGGATGAGGGGGATGGGCACAGTTAAACTTTTTCCAGGTTTTGTTTTCACATCTGAATTCTGAAAGTTTGTTTCTCCTTTTATAGCTTTTTAGGGCCATTTAAGGCAAACAAAACGACTTTGTTATGTTTACATTTTTATAGCTACAGGTAATACCGTAGGCGCAGTATTAATTGGCAAGATTAAGAGTTGGCAAATGGCCTTTTTATTCATTTTTGGTGTCTCGAAATATAATGGCAAAAATAACTTGGCAAACGTGATTTTTTCTTGACCTGGGAATTTTGACTCAGGTTAAGACCTGGAAAACATTTGGCAAATGGAAATTTGCCATGTTACATTTTCACATGTAACAAACTTGTGGCAGAGGGGAGTATTCCATGTTACATTTTGAAAATAACTGTCTGAAAAAGTGATCCACTCAGGGTTTACAGCAAAACCAATAAGGTAGTTACCACCACAGTAAAAGCTATTTCCATACAAAATGTATGGCAATTAACCCCACGCACAACCAGCCTCCCTCCCACAAGCTTCCATAGAGGCGGCCTTCTAATTCTCAGCGTGGAATCAAATAATTGGGATTCGAGTAAGTACGAACTTTTGCTGTACTGCCGAGGAGTACAGTTTGTTTGAATCGACAGTGTTGGATAAACTTGGCAAACGCCAGTCAGCTTTCGACCCACCCAGGTGGCTCAGACCTGGTATAATTCGGTTTGGCAAACGGTCGTTTGCCAACCCATTTGCCAATACTTCCTGCGCCTACGGTACAGATAATTTCGCCAAACGGGGTCAAAATTAGCAATCGATATACCGGTATAAAGCTAAAAAAGCCTTGCAACTGCTTGCAACGTTTTAGAAATCGGTCTGCCTTTTTTAAGGCGACAGGTGAATGACGGTTAACGCTATGTAAACACTTAACATGTAAAAAAACGAAGATGCACGTTCATTCCTAGAGCTGTACAAAGTACAGTGCCACGGCACTGTGAGAGTACAGCTACCACATGGCAAGTCGCTTTAGCCTATCTGGCCTACCCCTAGACAGTTAACATACATACATACATGCATACCTACAGGGCTCTTAACTCAGAGCTGGCCTCCAACTGCTTACTCAAACTTTCTATTTTATTTTTGGGCATGATGTTCACAAGCCCGCCTTGGCTCCGTCAAGCTGCGGGCACACTTGGAGTCCAGTAGGGCAGCAGGAAAAATGTAATCATCACCATCATCATCAATGCTGGCGTCCATCATTCTTCCATGCTCTCCGCAGGCTGTCTGGACATGATCTTATCACCAACCATCTTATCGCCAACCAGATCGCCAACTAGTGGATACGATCTATAAGCCAACCAGATCGCCAACCAGATCGCCAACTAGTGGATACGATCTATAAGCCAACCAGCTCACTCTGCTCTGTCAAGCTGGCGTCCATCATTCTTCCATGCTCTCCGCAGGCTGTGTGGACATGATCTTATCAACCAGCTCACTCTTCTCCGTCAAGCCAACAAAGTTGACCCCCCTGCCAGTCATGATCTGCTTCAACTCTTTCACACTCTTGCCCCTTAGCTCCCCAGCCGAATACACAACCTCCTCCACTGCAGCTGGTACCTCAAAGTCTTCTGGCAGGAATTCGGTCTCGCGTGTACACATGAGAATGGGCAGAAGCCGCGCCTGCGTCAGGATCAGTGTTGGTTGGTTGGGGTTGGTTGGGGTTGGCTACATACGCGCCTGCATCAGGATCAGTGTTGGTTGGTTGGTGTTGGTTGGCGCTGGTTGGTGTTGGCTACAAAACGCCTGCATCAGGATCAGTGTTGGTTGGTGCTGGTCTGCAACAGGATCAGAGAGTCCCTTTAGCCTATCTGGTTGGTGTTGGTTGGTTGGTGGTGGCGGCACAGAGAGTCCCTTTAGCCCATGTGGTTTACCACTGGACAGTAACAACATACATTTGAATGGGCAAAACTACAGAGAGACCTTTCAGACTTTTTCACCTAACCCTGGACTGTAACAACATACAGTTCAATGGGCAAAATTACAGAGAGACCTTTCAGCCTTTTTCGCCTACCCCTGGACTGTAACAACAAATATTTGAATGGGCAGAGCTAAACGGTGACCAGAGAAACGTGAGGCTAATAATAATAGTAATAACTGGTAATAATAACTGGTAATATAGATAATAATAATAATAATAATAATAATAATAATAAAAAAGTGTATCCTAGAGTGCACCCGTCGATAAGACCTTTCCTAGTCGTCTGCTGCCCATGGTGTACTGGCTCACGCAGCAGACGACAGTCTTATCAATACTCACTCAGGATAACATGCGACACACCGGACCCCCCACCCCCCACCCACACATGCATTCACACACACATACTATCACTAGCATACCTTGGGTGTCTTCCCTTCATTTACAGCCCGCCCAGCCCTAACCTGAATTGCCATTTCAGATTGCACACCACATCTCCCCCCCCCCCCCCCCCCCCACACACACACACCCACACACACACCGGACCCCCCCCACACACACATGCATTCACACACACATACTATCACTAGCATACCTTGGGTGGTTTCCCTTCATTTGCAGCCCGCTCAGCCCTAGCCCGAATCGCCGTTTCAGATTGAGCCATGTCGGCCACAGCTGGCAAGTAGTCGCTTGCTCGCTTCCCCTCATCGTTACGAGCCTCAGGGTCAGCACCTGCTTCCAGCAACGCCTTGATCACCTCTTTACACATTGGCATGTTTTCCCTGTGGAAATCAGTTCCTCCCTTCCTCCCGTCCGGGGCTTCCGTTGCGAGCCAGGCCATGATAATCAAGGGTGTCATTCCAGCCTGCAAAATAAAACCGGATGAGTTCAAGAAGTGTCACCATGTAAATAAATGTATACCGGTAAATAAATAAATAAATAAATAAATACATAAATAAATCAATAATGTTAATCAAGGGAGTCATTCCAGCCTGCAAGATAAAACCGGGAGAGTGCAGTGAGTGTCAACCATGTAAATAAGTAAATAAATAAATAATTAAATAAATAAATAAACACATATCTCATACATAAATACATACATACAGGCATACATAAATAAATAAATCATGTTAATCAAGGGAGTCTACCCAGCCTACAAATCAAACAAATAATAAATACACAAATAAAAAAAATATACACACATAATGTTAATCAAGGGAGTCATCCCAGCCCGCAAAACAAACAAATAAATAAATAATGTTAATCAAGGGAGCTTTCCAGCCTGCAAAACAAATAAATACATAATATTAATCGAGGGATTCATTCCAGCCTGCAAAATAAACAAATAAATAAATAATGTTAATCAAGGGATTCATTCCAGCAGAGTGCAATGAGTGTCTACCATGTATACAAAGAAAAAAATCAAGAAAGAAGTAGATAACTACATAAATAAGTAAATACCAGGGGGTGTTCAAGATTTGTTTTAGACACCCATGCTATAAAGTTTTTTTGCCCTTACCCCCCCCCCCCCCTCCCCCCCCCACACACACATTGGCTTAAAGGTCAGTATCTTCCTCACCAATCATAATTAGGTCATGAAAGTTAGGTGCATACTGACGCTTGCCTCAAGCTCTATCTGGTGGTCATCTTAAAAACGTGGTTTGGCTCACGTATAAGCAACCCCTGCCCCCCCCCTAAACACACACCCACACACATGAAAGTATCTCCGGTAATAAGAGGTAGGCTGCTACTAATGAGTTTCATCTGCAGTTACATTAAGTTCGAAGCAGTGTTCGAAGTGTAGTTCATAAATAACATCAGCTAAACCACGTCCCCTCTTGGATTCACCATGGGCTCTGCAATGGGCCATTTCTGGAAGAAGGGCACCGCTGGGACATTGATGTTAGGCCGAAAGCCCAAGCATCTAGGGAGCACAGTTTGCGCCTGACCTATGCGCATTAACTTTGCTGGCCTGGCTGGTTGGGGACTGGTTCCTGGCCCAAAGAGGAACCCTCTCCTCATCCCAGGCCTTGGAGAACGCCTGACATCTGGTGATGGTGATGTGGTAGGAGGTGGGCCACCATGGCCGAAGGGGTGGCCATGGCTGGAGGGGCCACCATGGCTGGAGGGGTCGCCATGGCTGGTTGTCAGGAAGGCACTCCTGAGCCCTGACCTTGGAGAGTGCTGGGTGCCACATCTAGTATTGGCGATTTAGCAGCTGGTGGAACACCAGACAGTGGCTTGAAAAACTTGGAGAGGGGGAAAATGCCAGACTTGGACGCCTTGGCTGCCATGGACTGCTTACTGGCCTGGTGCGACTTTAGGCTTGCCTTGTTGCTAGGAGGGCACTGGACCACGGCATTGCAGATGTTGCAAGTTGTCGTCAAGGGCTCGGGTGCGGAAGGCGCCTCGGCTCGAGTTGTGGGTGATTTGGCCTGGGCCGCTCTAGCCTCGGCCTCAGCCCGGGCCTTGACCTTGACCTTTATTTTCATCCGTTGCTGTAAGCGAGCGCGGATTCCTGCTGCTTGAGCTTCCAACTGCTAAGTAGGGAACTTGTCGGCTCTAGTTGCGAAGTTCTGGTTGGCGTCCAGACTGGATGTACTTTCCAGTACATTCACTTAATTACACCCTGGGTCTAATCAAGCAACGACTGCGGATTCGTAAGCTTTCGTCGAGGCGTTTTCGATGGTGTACTGTATGTTCGATTCTGGCCAGAGACGAAGAAGTTGTAAATAAATTTTGATATCGGCCTCGACCCCCCCCCACCCCCCCCTCTTTGGGACCCCCCAGATCTCAGCCCCCAGGCACTTTTTTCACTTTTTTCGACGGTTTCGGGGCTTACGACCAATTCGTAGACGATTAACAGCGTGCGCCTCCCCACATACTTTTTGAACACCCCCCGGTAAATACATAAATAAATACCAGTAGGAGGGAGGTTAAGGGGCCAGCCCGTTTGCTTTCACAGGGGCCAACCACCAAGTGTCTACCTTGTCTATTATGAAGTGGGCACTGTGCCATGTCTGTGATGAGGTGAGACTCATGTATTCAATGAAGTGGCTAGCATGCCTACGGTAATATGGGTATCTTGTCTGTATTGAAGGGGGTGTAACCATTATGATGAAGTGGGAATCACGCATCAATGAAGAGGGAATCATGTATTCAATGAAGTAGCTAGCATGCCTACAGTAAAATGGGTATCTTGCCTGTGATGAAGGGGGTATTACAATTATATTGAAGTATCACAAGTCTCATGAAGTATCACAACAAGTGGGGACCATGTGTTCAATGAAGTGGGATTCATGTATTCAATGAAGTAGCTAGCATGCCTACAGTAGAATGGGCATCTTGTCTGTGATGAAGGGGGTATCACAAGTCTAATGAAGTATCACAACAAGTGGGGACCATGTGTTCAATGAAGTGGGATTCATGTATTCAATGAAGTAGCTAGCATGCCTACAGTAGAATGGGCATCTTGTCTGTGATGAAGGGGGTAACACAACTCTAAATTCATGAGAGAATTAGACCGGATCCGCGATTTCCGGATCTGTAATTTCAACCGACCATATTTTGGCGTCGCTGCATAGGTTGTCCGCCTACGGGCCAACTGTACCTTCTTCTGTTGGAAAGGACAACCCATCGGTCGCGGAGTAAGTTCGGTAACTTCGGTTATGCATTATGCGTTACAAATGATAATTCGCCTAGTGGCCAACTGTACCTACCTCGGTTGGAAAGGACAACCCATCGGTCGCGGAGTAAGTTCGGTAAGTCAAGTTATGCATTATGAATTACAGATAATGATTCGACCGGCCATTTCGACCAACCGTATTTTGGTGTCGCTGCATAGGTCGCCCGCCTACGGGCGGGGCCTACGGGTCGACCAACTGTACCTACCTCCGCCTACCCCTGATGGAAAGGACAACGAATCAGTCGCGGAGTAAGTTTGGTAAGTTCAGTTATGCATTATGAATTACAGAAGATAATTCGACCGGCGATTTCAACCAACCGTCTTTTGGTGTCGCTGCGTAGGACGTCCGTCTACGGGCCGACCAACTGTACCTACCTCGGTTGGAAAGGACAGCGTATCGGTCTTGGATAATCGCGCCTCAATGTTAGCACCAGCTTGCAGCAGCAGAGGTAACATATGGTTGTGAAGGTGAAAGCACGCCTTGTACAAGGGGGTGTAGCCTGAGACGTGAGTAATCTCAGTATCAGCACCATACTTTAGAAGCAGATACGTGGTCTCCATCTGCAAGCGTGAAAATGGACGGATGTCAGTACTGTCTGTGCAGGGGGGGGTTACTGTCTGTGCAGGGGTGTGTGTACTGTCTGTGCAGGGGGGGTGTACTGTCTGTGCAGGGGTGTGTGTACTGTCTGTGCAGGGGGTGTGTACTGTCTGTGCAGGGGGGGTTGTGCAGGGGGTGTACTGTCTGTGCAGGGGGGGTGTACTGTCTGTGCAGGGGGGGTGTACTGTCTGTGCAGGGGGGGTGTACTGTCTGTGCAGGGGTGTGTGTACTGTCTGTGCAGGGGGGGTGTACTGTCTGTGCAGGGGGGGTGTACTGTCTGTTCAGGGGTGTGTGTACTGTCTGTGCAGGGGGGGTGTACTGTCTGTGCAGGGGGTCTGGAATTTTGGCAGGCGGCGGTGGACAGTGGTTATATGTGCATGCGTCTGAGGGTAGCCAGATGTTAATGTGTAGGGTTTTGGGTTCATGGATCATGGGGTTCATGAGACCTGCCCAATGGGATTGGTTCATGAAGTGAGGGTACCTGGGTGGTGGTGATGGTGTGTGCGTGTGTGCGTGTGTGTGTGTGTGTGTGTGTGTGTGTGTGTGTGTGTGTGTGTGTGTGTGTGGGTGTGGGGGGGGGGGGGGGGGGGGGGGGGGGGGGGGGGGGGGGGGGCGCACCAGGCCCCATTCAATCACAGAGGTTTTGTGTGTGTGTGTGTGCGTGTGAGCGTGGGTGGGTGGGTGTGGGTGGGGTGGGGGGGGGGGCGCACCAGACCCCATTCAATCACAGAGGTTTGAAAACAACTCTTTAGCTTAAAGTAATGATAACGCCTGGCGGGGCGTGGTATTAAGAGAGCCCCGTCTTACGGCGGTAGGGAACAGGCTGCTACTTTACCTGGACAAAGCTACCATGGCGGTTGACAGCGACCGGGAACACTAAATCGCACCCGTGGGGATTCAAACCCGGCAACTTCTTCGTTCTTTCTAGGAGCTCAACCACTGAACTCTTTAGCTAGGAACACGTAGGGACCGGCATATCATATTCGGCTTAGAAGGGCTCAGCAGTGAGCATATTGCACATTGCATATTGCACATTGCACATTGCTTTGCGTACCAACTAAGCTGAGGAGTGAATTTCATTGGGTCACATCGGGAGGCCCCCCCCCCCCCCCCCCTCTTAAATAGAAATACCCCTTTTTTGAAAAAACTTAGATAGGGATTCTGGGGGATTACAATAAGGCGCACATGGAATACCCACACAGGGCTGGGGCCAAACCACCCATACTCACCCATTTACCCACCCACTCACCCATTAATTCACCCAGCCTCCCACCCATTCACCCACCCAAGAGTAAGGAACTTATTGCACTAGTTCCAAAGTGGTGCCAATGGACTGCCCTTGCCAAGGCCTACTCATGGGTGGTCTCAGAATGTCATTTGGAGGTCTGAGTAAAAAGTTAGAAAAAACCCGGAGGAGGGCCGACCCCCCTAAATGAGGTGCTCAGAATGACCTGGAAAATGTCTCATAATATCGCCATGTTACATGCCATTACAGCCCCATTATCAGAAAAAAAGATCGGGAGAGGTAAAAATTTGGAGGCCTTGACACCTCCTGGTCACATACTACTTTTTCAGGTTTCGCAAAAAAACTGAACAATATATTATGTATACTAAAATAATTTTAAGACTTACTGACATCGGACAGATCTGGCTGAAGGACAGTATGATATCATATGATTTCATACAAATTACATCACGTGATATTTTGCATAAATGTCAACTTTTGCCTAGTAAAACTGCATATCATTTAATATCATATGATGACATGATATTATATGATATCATATTGCCGTTCCCTAGGAATATGTGAGCTTGTACTACCAGAAAGGAAGGAAAATATGGATTCTTGGAGGTTGTCAACTTGTTCTTGTTCATGAACTGCATCTGCTTAGCTACCAGTCGGCTTGTTCTTGTACATGAACTGCATCTGCTTAGCTACCAGTTGGCTTGTTCTTGTACATGAACTGCATCTGCTTAGCTACCAGTCGGCTTGTTCTTGTACATGAACTGCATCTGCTTAGCTACCAGTCGGCTTGTTCTTGTTCATGAACTGCATCTGCTTAGCTACCAGTCCGCTTGTTCTTATTCATGAACTGCATCTGCTTAGCTACCAGTCGGCTTGTTCTTGTTCATGAACTGCATCTGCTTAACTACCAGTCGGCTTGTTCTTGTTCATGAACTGCATCTGCTTAGCTACCAGTCGGCTCGTTCTTGTTCATGAACTGCATCTGCTTAGCTACCAGTCGGCTTGTTCTTGTTCATGAATTGCATCTGCTTAGCTACCAGTCGGCTTGTTCTTGTTCATGAACTGCATCTGCTTAGCTACCAGTCGGCTTGTTCTTATTCATGAACTGCATCTGCTTAGCTACCAGTCGGCTTGTTCTTATTCATGAACTGCATCTGCTTAGCTACCAGTCGACTTGAGCTACCAGCCCAACCAACACCAACTCTCACTAACACACCATCACCAGCTATCACACCACCACACACACCAGCACAAGCAAACACACACACACCATCACCAACTATCACACCACCACACACACCAGCACCAGCCAACACACACACCAACACCACCACACACACCAGCACCACCACACACACCAGCACCAACTATCACACCACCACACACACCATCACCACCACACACCATCACCAACTATCACACCACCACACACCAGCACCAGCAAACACACACACCAACACCAGCGCACACCAGCACCAACTATCACACCAACACACACACCATCACCACCACACACCAGCACCAACTATCACACCAACACACACACCATCACCACCACACACCAGCACCAACTATCACACCAACACACACACCATCACCACCACACACCAGCACCAACTATCACACCAAAACACGAACAATCACAACAACACACCAGCACCAACATCACACCAACACAAACACATCACCACCACAACCACCAGCACCAACTATCACACCCAAAACACCCAAAACAATAACCCAGCACAAAACCAGCACCAACTATGACACCAACACACACACCAGCACCAGCACACACCATTACCAACTATCGCACCAACATACACACCATCACCACCACACACCAGCACCAACACACACACCATCACCACCACACACCATCACCAACTATCACACCACCACACACACCAGCACCAGCACACACCATTACCAACTATCACACCAACACACACACACCAGCACCAGCACCACCACACACCAGCACCAACTATCACACCAACACACACACCAGAACCAGCAAACACACACACCACCACAATCCCATACCAGCACCAACTATGACACCAACACACACACCACCATACAGCAACACCACCACCAACACCACCACACAGCAACATCACAGAACCGCACCTTTCCTGACTGTGCCGCCACCACCACACACCAACATCACAGATCTTCACCTTTCCTGGCTGTGCCGCCACCACCACCACACAGCAACATAACAGACCCACACCTTTCCTGACTGTGCCGCCACCACCACCACCACACAGCATCACAGATCCACACCTTTCCTGACTGTGCCGCCACCACCACCACACAGCAACATAACAGATCCACACCTTTCCTGACTGTGCCGCCACCACACACCACCAACACCACACACCAATGTCACAGATACGCACCTTTTCTGACTGTGCCGCCATGAACAGTGGGGTGAAGCCCGTAGAGCCATCCCGGATATTTGGATTCGCACCACCCTTCAGTAGGGCTCGCACTGATGCGGTCTTCAAAAGCCCTGTTGCATGATGCAGGGCGGTCAACAACATCACAGATCCACAACATCACAGATTCGCACCTTTCCTGACTGTGCCGCCATGAACAGTGGCGTGAAGCCTGTAGAGCCATCCCGGATATTTGGATTTGCGCCCCCCTTCAGCAGGGCTCGCACTGATGCAGTCTTCAAAAGCCCTGTTGCATGATGCAGGGCGGTCCTGTCTCCTCTCTCCTTTGAGTCTTTGTCAACCCCGCCTTCAATCAGGGCGTCGATGCATTTGGCGTGGCCTTGCTCTGCTGCCAGACCAAGAGGAAGGCAACCCGAAACTGCAAGGTTAGGGTTTGCACCAGCCTGAGTGGAGTGCATAGGGGAAGGTTAGGGTCTGCACCAGCCTGAGTGGAGTGCATAGGGGAAGGTTAGGGTTTGCACCAGCCTGAGTGGAGTGCAGAGGGGAAGGTTAGGGTTTGCACCAGCCTGAGTGGAGTGCAGAGGGGAAGGTTAGGGTTTGCACCAGCCTGAGTAGAGTGCAGAGGGGAAGGTTAGGGTTTGCACCAGCCTGAGTGGAGTGCAGAGGGGAAGGTTAGGGTTTGCACCAACCTGAGTGGAGTGCAGAGGGGATGGTTTGGGCACAGATATTTTGAATTGTTAGCATGCTTGTTTTGGTTTGTTGGCATGGCTTTTCCCCAAAACTGGATGCGACTAGTTCCACGCTTGGAAGACCCCCCCCCCCCCCCCCCCCAATAGTATGCACTGAAATGCAATATTGGTTGATCAAGCCACAATGCATGTAATTCAGTTTTTTTTCAAATCTGAAAGTGGTGTTTTCCTAGCTGAATGGTTATAGACCTTCTCCAGGGACAGCGCTTTATTGCTTCCTATAGCTTTTTATAGCTTTTTGTAGCTTTTTGTAGCTTTTAACAGGCTTTTAAGGGCAATTTAGGGCAAGAAACAAAAAAACAACTTTACTTTTACTTTTTTATGGCGATCATTTTGTGAAAACGAGGTCAAAACTAGCGATCGCTATATATAGCGAAAAACAAAATCCCTGATATAATTTGATCTTCCGACCCCGAACTCGACACCACCCAACCTCCCCAACCCTAACCACGACACCTCTACCATAATGCAAGCAAAGTTTGAAGAAGACATTCAGCACATGAGACGATGAAAGTAACGGAAACATGATATCGTATTATATCGTGCCATCAAATGATAGCATATCATATGATGCCGGCAGTCTGACTAGGCTAAAGTTACAATTTATATACAATATCTTATGATGCAATTTGTATGATTCCATGTGATATCATACTCGCCTGAGGTCAACATCATATGATATGCCGGTGTCTAGACATACGAGGATTGACAGAGCTGCCTGTTGTTTTTATCATTGTCTTTGCACTCTTACGTTTAGAACCAGGGTACTACAAAGCACACGCGGCAGCACAATTTCGCGCACGCGTTTGAATACCACTGCGCGGTTCGCGCAGTTTTTTCACCCCCCTGTGAGCGCAGCACACAATTTTTTGCGCTTTTTGCACTACAAAGCGCTGCCCTATTTGACGTTTCTGCGCTTTAAGCGCTGACCAATTTGACAAAATGTAGTACCCTGTTCAGAACTGTTCTAACCAAGTGTGGCCACAAGTATATTTATTATTTCAGATTTCTGTAGTTCAGGTTGAGTAGCTACTTGGGTTACTCAACCCTGCTTTCAGGATACTTGCGTAGCCATCGCATGGCGGAGCGCGAAACACGGAACCTGGGGGGGTCGGGGGGCAGCATATCTCAATATGGGGGGGTCCGAGGGGGTCTAGCATTCGACGGAATGGCGACGGAATGGCGACGGAAAGGCGATGCGTCGTCGAAAAAAGAAACACTGGCCCCATATATATTTATCCTGAATACAAGTATGATGCAAGATTGTGATAAAAAAGCAATAATTACCCAAAGTGATAATTACCCAAAGCAATAATTACCCAAAGTGATAATTACCCTAAGCAATAATTACCCAAAGTGATAATTGCCCTAAGCAATAATTACCCAAAGTGATAATTACCCTAAGCAATAATTACCCAAAGTGATAATTACCCAAAGCAATAATTACCCAAAGTGATAATTACCCAAAGCAATAATTACCCAAAGTGATAATTACACAAAGCAATAATTACCCAAAGTGATAATTACACAAAGCAATAATTTCATACACACGTTGTTCATGATAACAAAAGTGCAAGAAAAACATTTAGTGGTTTTCCTAATTCTATTCTAGAATTTTGAGATGGACCGGGGCCGATCTCGAACATTGAAATACGAATTCAAACCAAATGATGGAAATAATTTTGAGATGGATCGGGGCCGATCTCAAACATTGAAATATGAATCCAAACCAAATGATGACAAGAGCCCTCCTGTGTAGGTGTGCTGTACTGCCGTACCTTGATCAGCGCCTTCACGATCTCATGGTGACCCACTTCACACGCCACATACAGAGGGGTAGCTCCACTGTGGCTGGCTGATCCTTTATTTACATCCGCTCCACCGCGAATCAGTTTCTCAACTAGAGGGGTGAGGGGGGGGGTGAGGGGGGGGGGGGGGGATGAAAGATGAAGTGAATGCGGGTAGGCGTGGCTGTAGGAAGGGGGACGTGGTACCGCAACGGCAGTACCAGGACCACACCATGCAAGACAATTCAAGTTATGGCTTGGACAAGGACGCAAGGTCTCACGCATCATATGATGGGGTTGGGATGGTATACTAAGTGATTGGGGAGTAAGACTGTAAGTACAGGGTTACCACAGGGCTTTGGGTTCGACCAGCGGTACAGCCAGAAGTGGTTGAGCTGTAGTACAATTTGTACCTTCATGTTGATTATCCCCAGTCAAACTCCTAGCCCTTGCGTGGCTTAAATGTTTTTTCTGTAGTCCAAGCATTTACCAAGGTTCAGCATTTCATACCCGAACTGTCTGTCAGAAATGCAAGTACACCATGGCAAGAAAAACTTGCAAACATTACTGACAAGGTATCACCCTAGGATATCTGCACACCTGCTCTCAGATCACCCTTGACACTGGCAATCAGGAGGAGGGCCTCTTGTGAGCTCATCAGTCAATCCAGGTCAGGAATAAGCTATTCCCTCTGATCGATTCTGCGCTTGGAAGGTCCAGTAAGACAAAGCTCGACTGGAAGGACGACACCGGTAGCTGATCGGGAAACGGTTTGCGGCTGCGCGTCCACAGTTTGTCTCGCACCTTACGCCTACGTCAGAGGGTAGCAAACAGGAATAATTCAGATGCGAGGAGGAGCGGGCTGGCAAGAGAAGAGGGCAGGGTCGTAGAGCCGTATGGGAGGGCAAGAAGCACCAGGTGGGGTTTGAACGTCAGATCCAATCGGAAATCTGGTCTGGCTGCAGCCTCGTAGAGCAAGTCAGATCCAGTCCCGAACCCGCATGAACCCTTGCGCTGTGAACCTATGACTTCTTCTTGAGATACACTTTCAGAGATGCCATATCAAAGCAACAACAGTAGTTGGCTTACGCCCCGCTCTCAGGTCCAGCAACAGCTTCTCCCCAGCCTCTCTCCCGAGTTTACCCGTTACGCTTTGCTAAATAAACCCTGGTACGTCATATATATGACCCAACAACCCAAACGACGTACAACCTGGTTCGAAATTGAAAAGAAGCTGGACAGCGCGTCGGGCGCCTCTCCGAACTCCGAACTAGGGCGGATATGCTTCACCTCAGCTGCAGGAAGCTATGATTCAAGAGTTATGGCGCCTCTTGGCGGATTGCTTTGCTTACTACATGCCGCTCTTTCATTTCCTCTCCTCTTTTAAGCTTGTCGCTAAACCTCCCCTGGCGATAGGGGACCGACAGTTTCGTATTCTGCGTCAGGTGAGTCGGTCTGTGCTTGGCAGATCAAATTATGGTTGGACATGAACTCATGATGCATGGCTTGGGGGACAGGCATATGAAAATCCACATGCCCCTCCATGCTTCCTTCCAACATCACATGCAAAATGCTTGTCCCTTGCCCCTTGCCCCTTCCCCCTGTCCCCTGCCCCCTACCCCTCTCACCTCAATGTCCCAACCATCTCACTCTTTTCTGCCACCAGTTGGGTGAGGGAGGCTACTCCTATGTCTACCTGGCAACCGAAGTCCCAAACTCGGCATCGGATTCAAGCAGTAGAGCACAAGGGAACCAGGAGTATGCTATCAAAAAGGTTTGTCGCTGGCCTGAAAACCTGTCTTTCTTGTTTGAATGCCACACCAAACGAGGAGGGGGAGGGAAGGAGGGAGGGGGAGGGAAGGAGGGAAGGAGGGACCGGGAAGGAGGACCTGAGGAGGCGAGGAGGACGATTCCGCCGGGCCTTCGAGGGTTTGGCCGAGAGGGGGGGGGATGGTGGCGGGGGGGGAGGAGGCTGATGGGTAATGTGGCGCAGGCTAGGAGGAACAGGCGAGGGTAAGAACGGTCCTTGAGGGGTCCGAGGGGGAAGTGGCGGTTGTGAGAAGGGGTATGAGGGGCCGAGTAAGGGGAACGGTAAGTTGATCTTCCATTTTGGGAACAAGGAGGTGGGGGTTGCTTAAGGAGTCTGCCCTGATGGGGGGATTACGACTCCTCCTGGGAACTCCGTGGGCGGCTTGAGGTCGGAAGGATGGGAAATTACGGCTTGCGGCGGGGGGAGGGGAAGTAGGGTGGGGGAGTGGGAAGGGGAAGGGAAAGGACTGGAGAAGAGCCTGATTGAGCGAAGACTGGGCAATTTCTTTTTATAGGTGAGGGGGAGGACCGGTGTTTTTCTGCTTCCCTCTATCTGGGATATGGTCTTTCTGGATGCATTATTTCGGGTTTCCTGCCTTGAGGAAAAAGGGTGGCCCTCAGTGGACCTGGGAAGGAGGAAGGGGGAGGGGGTGGTTGCCCGGTATGGACCCGGGATGTGGGGTCGGGGAAGAATGGTCGGTGGCGGAAAGGTCTCTCTCTCTTGTTTCTCCTCCCTTCTCGCCTCTTTGTCCAGCTTCCTTCCTTGTACCTTTTTTTCTCTCAGTGAGGGTGCTCTTTCACCTTTCTTTGAAAGGGGCGCAAGGGCGGAAAGACGTTTATCTCTCCGGGAATTGGGCATTGTTTCTAGAAAAAGGATGGGGGACGGGACCCAGGAGGGAGGGGGGTAGGATGGGGGGGAAACGGGTAGAGATCCGGGTGACATGCAGAAGCGAGGGAATGAAGAAGTGGGCGGGGAGGGAAGACCCAATGAGGAAGAAGGACAGGGGAAGTGAGGGAGGGGCGATGGGGAAGGGGAAGGGCAGGAGGGGGAGGAGGGGTGGGAGGGGGTGGGAGGGGGGAGGGGGGGGGGGGGGGGGGGGGGGTCGCATGGATAAGGGATTAGCCTGATGAGAGTGCCCTGTCAGGATTGCTCAGCCAGGGTAAGACATACCAGCCGGTATCGCGGTATTGCCAATTTTCTGCCAAAAAACCCACCGTCGGTTTGCACGCAACTTTCTGTCTGCTTGCGGTATGCACCGAGCACTATCCCTGATCCTAACCCGCGCCTAATAATGTTCAGTGTTGTCTATGTCTTAAATGTACGTTGATATGCACTTCCTACCCCTGATCCTAACCCGCGCCTAATAATGTTCAGTGTTGTCTATGTCTTAAATGTACGTTGATATGCAAACTGTATGCACATATTCATAAGCCTGTCATACAACTTGACGCATACCATAAGCCACCTTGAGTGTTCTGTTGTACACAACATAGCACAAGACAAGACACCATTATGCAACACAATACAGCGCAACAGATCAGCGCAGAACAGAACAGAATAGCCAACGTGACTATATTTTTGTTTTCAACGACGAAACGCTGCATGGCGATGCATAGGCCTGTCTAAAATAGTCAGAAATGCCCCCCAGAACCCCCCCCGCTCCGCGCAGTTCAGGGGGCAGCGCCTCGCACTGGGGTCGCACATAGTCTCATCACATCACACAGTGCTACATCACATCACACAGTGCTACATCACATCACACAGTGCTACATCACATCACACAGTGCTATGTGACGCATCACATCTATCTTGCTGCCAGTAACTACTCAACAGAATATAACAGAATACCCTAAATGACACACAGTGTTTTTTGGCGGAGCCCCCTCTTCAAGGGGGCGGGAGCCCCCAGGGTTACCCATTTGTCCGTTTGACCGAAAACCTTGAAGCCTGACATGTCAGCCAACGGTCGCGTAAGTAGTTTTTAGCGTCGCAGGCGACGCTGCATCGAGCTTGTCTTTTTCGCTACGCATAGCAGCTTCTAGCCAGCTCCCTGGGCCAGTCACTGAACTAAACCCGAAGGTTCCAGGAGTGCTGGTACGATGTCAGCTGTCTAGAAGCTGCCTAGAAGCTACTGCACGTAGCCCAAAGGTTCCAGGAGTGCTGGTACGATGTCAGCTGTCTAGAAGCTGCCTAGAAGCTGCTACGCGTAGCCCAAAGGTTCAAGGAGCCCTGGTAAACTAATGATGTCAGCTGTCTAGAAGCTGCCTAGAAGCTGCTACGCGTAGCCCAGAGGTACCAGGAGCCCTGGTAAGCTAATAATGTCAGCTGTCCGATGCACCGGCTTGCGCTAGCTTTGATTGAGTAGCCAAGCAGGGGAGCTGCCTAGAAGCTGCCTCTAGCAGCCCCAAAGTTCTATGCAGCGCCGCAAGCGATACTAAAAATATGCGGAGTGAGTTGGCAACATAAGTAAAGGTGGCAACAGAAGCGAGATAGTTACGAGACCGGTGGCTGACGTGTCAGACTTCGTCTCGGTCAGACGGTCATTCGGTCACACGCACGGACAACGGGGTGACCCTGGGGGCTCCTGCCTTCTTGAAGAGGGGGCTCCGCCAAAAAGGCAGGACCCTGGGGGCAGGACCCTGGGGGCTCCTGCCTTCTTGAAGAGGGGGCTCCGCCAAAAACACTGGTGACACATCACATCTATCTTGCTGCCAGTAAGTACTCCGTAACTTGGGCAGCATAATGTCAGCGTGAACTACTAGGACACGAGGGCCTTCTTGGTATCTGATCAGATACCAATAAGGCACTCGTGTCCTAGTAGTTCACGCTGACACATAAGTACTGCGCCAACCACTGTACAGAAGAGATGTGGCAAAACAGTGAAAACGTTTGCAAATCCAGTATTTTTTACATTCTGAACTCGTTCTGGATGTCGTTTATGTGAACTTGGCTGTAAGTGAATGGGGTCCGATGGCAGGTGGCTTGGCTCTAATAATGATGGCTTGGCTCTTACAAGCATTCTGAACCCTTTTCGAATGTGGTTTATGTGAACTTGGCTGTACTTGAGTGCGGTCCAATGGCAGGTGGCTTGGCTATAAGAAACAATCTGAACCCTTTCTGGATGTGGTTTTTGTGAACTTGGATGTACGTAAATGCAGTCGAATGGCAGGTGGCTTGGCTCTAAGAAACATTCTGAACCTGGTCTGAATGTGTTTTATGTGAACTTCGTCCTCAGATACAAGCCCCCAGTCCTGAGGCCCTCCGTAATGCCCAACGCGAGGTACAACTGCAGAGGAGCTTTTCACACCCACATGTACTGCCTCTCCTAGATGCATGCGCACTCAGTACAGATGGGCAGCCCCATGAGGCAACTGAGCTGTTTAGGCAATGCCCACCCTCTGCCAGTGGCATGCCCCCAGGGACCAGCCATTCTAGACCCGGCCAGGAAGGCACACTCTTTGAGGGAGCCGGCATGGACCGCCAGCCTGGCAGCAGACATGCCAGCATGGCAAGTGGACAGAGTGGACCGTCTCAAAGCCTGCTGGGCGGCGCTACAGATAGTTTTCGTACCTTAGCGATCAATATAAGTGGGGGATGGGATGAGACCGCAGAATGTGTGGTGTACATGCTTCTGCCTGCTGTAAAGGATGGGACAGTGGCGGAAGAGGTTGAGAGGTTGCGGACGGCTGGCCAGGGTGGTCTGTCCTGCATAGCAGCTCTAAATATATTTCGACAGGTACGTGTCCCTTTAAGTGACTCTTCGTGTTCTTTCATGTACCTTGGTGTTCCTTCATGTGACTCTTCGTGTCCTTTTATGTACCCTGGTGTCCCCTCATGTGACTCTTCACGTCCCTATTTGTACCTTGGTGTCCCTTCATGTGACTCATCGCGTCATTTTTTGTACCCTGGAGTCCCCTCATGTGACTCTTAACGTTCTTTTATGTACCCAGGTGTCCCTGTATGTGACTCTTTGTGTCATTGTATGTACCCAGGTGTCCCTTCATGTGACTCTTTGCGTCCTTTCATGTACCCTGGTGTCCCTTCATGTGACTCTTCGCATTCTTTTATGTACCCTGGCGTCCCTTCATGTGACTCTTCACGTCCTTTTATGTACCCTGGCGTCCCTTCATGTGACTCCTCGCGTCCTTTTATGTACCCTGATGTCCCTTCATGCCACTTTTTGCGTCCTTTTATGTACCTGTACACCTATATGTACTGCCTCACAATGACATACACATAAATGTACTGCCTCACAACTACATGCACCATGTACTGCCTCACAATGACATACACATATACGTACTGCCTCACAACAATATGCACCCTGTACTGCCTCACAATGACATACACATATATGTACTGCCTCACAACTACATGTACCCTGTACTGCATCACAATGACATACACATATATGTACTGCCTCACAACTACATGCACCCTGTACTGCCTCACAATGACATACACATATATGTACTGCCTCACAACTACATGCACCATGTGCTGCCTCACAATGACATACACCTATATGTACTGCCTCAAAATGACATACACATAAATGTACTGCCTCACAACTACATGCACCATGTGCTGCCTAACAATGACATACACAAGTATGTACTGCCTCACAACTACATGCACCCTGTACTGCCTCACAATGACATACACATATATGTACTGCCTCACAATGACATACACCATGTACTGCCTCACAATGACATACACGTTTATGTACTGTCTCACCATGACATACACCATGTACTGCCTCACAATGACATAGACGTTTATGTACTGCCTCACAATGACATACACCATGTACTGCCTCACAATGACATCCACGTTTATGTACTGCCTCACAATGACATACACCATGTACTGCCTCACAATGACATCCACGTTTATGTACTGCCTTACAACTACATGCACCCTGTACTGCCTCACAATGACATACACATATATGTACTGCCTCACAATGACATACATATTTATGTACTGTCTCACCATGACATACACCATGTACTGCCTCACAACTACATACACATACATGTACTGCCTCACAATGACATACACCATGTACTGCCACAAAGACATACACCATGTACTGCCCACAATGACATACACCTATATGTACTGCCTCACAATGACATACACATATATGTACTGCCTCACAATGACATACACCATGTACTGCCTCACAATGACATACACATTTACGTACTACCTCATCATGACATACACCATATGCTGCTTTACAGCGACGTACACATATATGTACTGCCTCACAACTACATGCACCATGTACTGCCTTACAATGACATACACCATGTACTGCCTCACGATGACATGCACCTTCAAACCTGTGCCCTAACTCTGAACGGCCTCCTCTTACTCCCCTCCAGATGTGTGAGGCTGTACAATACCTTCACGAAAAGGGAATTGCACATCGCGACGTGAAACCCCACAATTTCCTCTTGTCCAAGGCCCCCCAGCAAGACTCCTCGGGCAAAGGTAGAGTTGTATTTATAAATAGATAAATAAACAGTTGGCCTCATTACGAGGCGTGAGGTTGCAGGGGCCAGCACGTTTGCTTTTATGGTTATGGTATGGTTATGGTATGGTTATGGTATGGTTATTGTATGGTAATTATTTATGTATGGTTATGTTATGGTATTTATTATATTTATAGGAAGGATTTTCACCCGAGGAAGTGGGGCCCCTGTACACAAAACAGTGCCCACCGAGTATTCAGACAGAAAGGCGGAGAAATTCGTACCCTGTGACTGAGACAAAAACCTGTGACTAAGACAAACCCTTTGACTTGTACCCTGTGACTTAGACAAACCCTGTCTCGTACCCTGTGACTAAGATGAACCCTGTGACTAAGACAAACCCTTTGACTCGTACCCTGTGACTAAGACAAACCCTGTGTCTCGTACCCTGTGACTCAGACAAAAACTGTGACTCGTTGCAAGGTCTTCGCCACACCCCACACACAAACGAAACATCCTAAATTGATTCCTGAACCTAGACGACCATACCTGAACCTAGCCCAAACCAAGACCAAATCAAACAGGGCAAAACAAAGGCAGAAACAAAAAACTCAATCCTAAACACATACTGGACTGGCATACTCCAACAAAGTATAACGATTTGTCACAACTCTTATATCATCACTGTAACATGGTCGGGGGCCCCATATACTACTCGGAGGTTTCCCCTAATCGGACACCGTTTTTCCTTTATTAGTCACAATCACTATTACTACATGAAAGTCTTATGGTATTTGTATCCATGGATTAACTAGTAATGACAACGCCTGGTGGGGTGTGGTGTTAAGGGAGCCATGTCTTACAGCGGTAGAGAACAGGCTACTACATTACCTAGACAGTGCTACCATCTGAATTTACTATATAACTTGCCTCCCATGGGTCAATGATCTTTTATCTTATACATTATCTATTTTATTATTATAATAAGATTATTTATTGTGATAATTATTATTAGTCTAATGATCTATTATTTCAGTGATATATTATATTATTATTACAATTATACTTATCTCATTGTTACAATTATTTTTATCTTATTATTACAATTATATTTATCTCATTGTTACAATTATATTTATCTTATTATTACAATTATATTGATCTCATTGTTACAATTATATTTATCTCATTGTTACAATTATATTTATCTCATTGTTACAATTATATTTATCTTATTATTACAATTATATTTACCTTATTATTACAATTATTATAATTATATATTATTGCAATGATAGATAATCTTATTACTATCAATTATGTATAATCTTATCTATTCCTATGTGAAAGTCTTATGGTATTTGTACCCATGGATTAACTACCGGTATATAACCTGCCTCAGTTGTTTTTCAAATCTGAAAGTGGTTTCTTCCTAGCTTTATGGTTTTAGGCCTCCTTCAGGGACAGCGTTTGTTTAAATACTATTTAGCTTTTTAGGGCTATTTAGGGCCAACACTTTTTTGTTTTGTTTTCATACCGACAATTGGGGCCAAAACGGGGTCAAAAGTAACGATCCCTGTATATAGGGACTGGCACATCATATCGTGTTGACCAAAGGGGGCTATGATATCAGATGATATCATACAAATTGCATCATATGATATTGTATATAAATGTTAACTTTAGCCTAATCAGACTACCGGCATCATATGATATCACATGATGACATGATATTATATGATATCATATTGCCGTTCCCTAGCTATACATAGCGGGGAAAATCCCGAACCTACCTCCCATGGATCAGCACTATAACGAATTCTTGACCATTGTATGTGCACAATTATTCTAAAGCCAAAGTGTGACCCACCCTCACCCAGGCGATATAGATCAGTGAGGGGGAAGGGGGGGAAATAGCTCTTATAATTATTGACTATAGTACATGCACAATTATTCTAAAGCCAAAGTGTGACCCACCCTCACCCAGGCGATATAGATCGAGGTAGAAATGGCCCTTCTAGCTTCTCTCCCACACTCTCGTGCTACCACGCCACATGCTATGTGGCTGGGACATGGTCTATAGGCTCTAAGTCAGGTTAAGTGGTCAAAAAGTGCTCAAAACAGTCTATTTTTCAACCAACGATCACAATTCCCTTCGTCACCCTGCACACATACCCTCAAATACTCACACACACTCTCTCGCAGGGGATATAAAGCGGGATATAGATGGGGGTTGAAACAGCCCTTCTAACTTCTCTCCCACACTCTCGTGCTACCACGCCACATGCTATGTGGATGGGACATGCTTAATGGGCTTTTAGTCAGGTTTAAGTGGCAAAAAGTGCTAAAAACAGGTTATTTTTCCAGCGCACAACCCCCTTTTTCACCCTGTGCACATACCCTCACATACACACCCACCCTCTCATTAATCTCACGCATGGGATTTTCACCTTGCACACATACCCTCACATACTCACCCATAATCGACAGTACTTGAACAGGATCTGTTCTTCAGTTGGTACACTCTTCTGTCTAAATTCAAAACAAGCATACTCACCCACCATCTCACGCAGGAGATATAGAGCGGGACATAGAACGGGGTGGAAATAGTTCTTCTAACTTCTCTACCCCACTCTCGTGCTACCACACCACATGCCATGTGGCTGGGACATGGTTGTTGGGCTCTAAGTCAGGTATAAGTAGCCAAAAAGTCAGATTTATGTGGCCAAAAAGTGCTACAAAACAGTTCATTTTCCAGCGCTCAACCCCCTTTTATATCCTGCACACAAAACCCTCACATACTCACCCACCCTCTACCACAGGGGATATAGAGCGGGACATAGAACGGGGTGGAAACAGCTCTTCTAACAACACGCCAACTCTTTCGAGCTACCATGCCATATGCTATGTGGCTAGGGCATGCTTATAGGGCCTTAAGTCAGGTTGAAGTGGCCAGAACATGCTCAAAAACATACTCACCCACCCTCCCCCGCAGGGGACATAGAGCAGGATACAGAGCGGGGTTGAGACAGCTCATCTTACTTTGCGCCCACTCTTTCAGGCTATCATGCCATATGCTATGTGGCTGGGACATGCTTATAGGGCCTTCAGTCAGGTTGAAGTGGCCAGAACGTGCTCAAAAACATACTCACCCACCTTCTCCAGCAGGGGATATAGAACGGGGTGGAAACAGCTCGTCTAACAACACGCCAACTCTTTTGGGCTACCATGCCATATGCTATGTGGCTAGGGCATGCTTATAGGGCCTTCAGTCAGGTTGAAGTGGCCAGAACGTGCTCAAAAACATACTCACCCACCCTCTCCAGCAGGGGATATAGAGCGGGGTGGAAATAGCTCTTCTAACAACACGCCAACTATTTTGGGCTACCATGCCCTGCAACACTCCCAATCTTTTTGGGCTACCATGCCCTGCAACACTCCCACTCTTTTTGGGCTACCATGCCCTGCAACACTCCCACTCTTTTTGGGCTACCATGCCCTGCTCATGGACTTCTGAAGTGCCTGTGATACAATTGCGTTTCCAAAAACAGTTGTTTCCAGCGCACAGCCCCCCTTTTCCACCCTCCACACTTACCCACACATATTCACAAACCCTCCGATGCAGGGGATATAGAGCAGGACATAGAGCGGGGTGGGAACAGCTCTTCTAACTTTGCGCCCACTCTTTCGGGATATCATGCCATGCTCATGGACTTTGGAAGTGCATGTGATACGATTGCGTTTCCAAAAACACGATCTGAGGCGCTCGCCTTGCAAGAAGATGCGCAGGTGGGTGGAACCTGCTGAGTCCCTGTATATGTGTACCGTATTCCATTCTGGGGTATATGTATATGTACATGCATATGTACATGCATATGTACATATATATGCATACTGTTGTCCAGTCCAGGGGTACCTGGTTATGTTTATGCCACGGTGTATGCAGTATGTATTCAGGGCACCCGTCGGTAAAACGATTGTTTGGGGTTCAGTTCATCAGTGCTTTTTCTTTTTGAGCCCTTCCTACACGGTTGGGCAAGTCTCTTTAGCCTATTTGGCCTGCCCCTGAACTGTAACAACTTGCATACATGTATATTCCAGTGAACCTTAATTTTTCAGCGTATGCATACTGTATTCCAGACCAGGGGTAGCCGACTGGGGTAGTTAGGGGGCGTGCCCAATATAAAACAATCAAGATCAACTCAACCAACCCCAACCAACCTAAACCAATCTGAAACAAGCAAGATCCACTCAACCAACCCCAACCAACCTCAAACAACCTGAAACAATCAGGATCAACTCAACAAACCTGAACCAATCAAGATCCACTCAAACAACCGCAACCAACCTGAACCAACCTGAAACAATCAAGATCCACTCAACCAACCGCAACCAACCTAAAACAATCTGAAACAAGCAAGATCCACTCAACCAACCCCAACCAACCTGAACCAACATGAACAATGAAGATCAACTCAACCAATCCCAACCAACCTGAACCAACATGAACAATGAAGATCAACTCAACCAACCCCAACCAACCTGAACCAACCTGAAACAATCAAGATCCACTCAACCAACCGCAACCAACCTAAAACAATCTGAAACAAGCAAGATCCACTCAACCAACCCCAACCAACCTCAACCCACCTGAAACAATCAAGATCTACTCAACCAACCTGAACCAACCTGAAACAACCTGAAACAACCTGAAACAAGCAAGATCCACTCAACCAACCGCAACCAACCTAAAACAATCTGAAACAAGCAAGACCCACTCAACCAACCCCAACCAACCTGAAACAACATGAACAATGAAGATCAACTCAACTAACCCCAACCAACCTGAACCAACCTGAAACAATCAAGATCCACTCAACCAAGCCCAACCAACCTTAAACAACCCTAGTGGCTCAATTTGCGACGCGTCTCAAGAAAAGATTCTCACGTACCCCCCAGTACTACCCACCGCTTGGGATTTTGGGGGCAGCGCGTCGCACTGGAGTCGGCCTGAGTGGCTCATTTTGCCATGCGTCGCAAAGAAACAAATGCCCCCGCGTACCCCCCAGTACTACCCACCGCTTGGGATTTGGGGGGCAGCGCGTCGCACTGGAGTCAGCCTGAGTGGCTCATTTTGCCATGCGTCGCAAAGAAACAAATGCCCCCGCGTACCCCCCAGTACTACCCTCCGCTCGGGGTTTTTTGGGGGGGGGCAGTGTTCCGCACTAAAGTCAACCGGAGTGGCTCAATTTGCGACGCGTCGCACAAGACAAATCCTTGCGTACCCCCCAGTACTACCCACCGGGCTCCGCTGGGTTTGGGGGGCAGCACATGCCCAAGGGGAATGTTTTTTGTGGATTTGGATGCTTAGACGTTCTTGCCTCGAATTTGGAAGGTCATTCATATTCCCAAACCTATGTATACGCACTTGTTTGTATAGTTCACATTTGAAAGGTTGGGTGTATTGGGTCGTCGCACTGGAGTACACCCTAATGGCTAAATTTGCGATGCGTCGCACAAAAAAATGAAAAGTGTCCTTCACACCTTCTGATCCCTATTCCCTCTCCTAAACCCTAAACCCTAAACCCTGACACCCACACCTTCTGATCCTTATTGGCCTATTCCCTCCCCTAAACCCTAAACCCTGACGCCCACAGCAACACTGCACTGGGACGTATCGCGCCCCCGAGCTCTTCGACATTGCAAGCGACAGGGCGAGGTTTGGGGGGCAGCGCGCCGCACTGGAGCCGACCCGACGCGTCATACGAAGAAAGACAAAAGCGTCCTTCACACCTCCTGATCCCTATTCCCTCTTACCCTTACACTCACAGCAACACTGCACTGGAACGTATCGCGCCCCCGAGCTCTTTGACATTTCAAGCGACACCCCCTAGACTATGCCGCCTGTGATATTTGGTCCCTGGGATGCTCTCTCTACTATCCCCTCCCCAAAACCCTAAACTCTTAAACCCTAAACCCTAAACCCTGACACCCACACCTTCTAATCCCTACTCCCTCCCCTAAACCCTAAACCCTGACGCCCACAGCAACACTGCACTGGACCGTGTCACGCCCCCGAGCTCGTTGACACTGCAAGAGACGTATGGGGCCGGCTACACTAGTGAGCAATGCCCCTGCGTTCCCCCCAGTGCTACCCTCCACTCGGAGTTTGGGTGCGGTTTTTGGGGGGCAGCGCGTCCTACTGGAGTCGACCTGAGTGGCTCAATTTGCGATGCATCCCCCACACACACAAAATCCTTCACACTACCTGATTCCTGTTCCCTCCTGCCCTTACACCCACAGCAACACTGTACTGGGACGTATCGCGCCCCTGAGCTCTTCGACATTTCAAGCGACAGCCCCCTAGACTATGCCGCCTGTGATATCTGGTCCCTGGGATGCTCCCTATACCATTCGCTGTACGGCGCCTCACCCTTTCAACACGTGCTCGACCAGCCTGGCGGCAGCCTGGCACTAGCAGTACTCAACTGTGCGGTACAGTGGCCAACAAGGGAAAGTGAGAGGCTGGGCGCCATGCAGCCCAAGACGAAGGAGATCATCATGGCCTGCCTCCGATCCAAACCAGAAGAGCGGCCGCTAGCTATGGATCTAGTGACATGGTCCAAGGATGTGTTGTTGGAAGCTTCTGCAAAGCCTCTGAGGCAGTAGGTGCCAGGTTTGTTTAACTGAATCTCTCAGACCCTCACAACAGAGAAGTGCACAAAGCAGTATCATAAGGAGACGCAGCAACGACAGGAACTTGGACAGGAACAGGTAGTAACACTGCATGCGTGTGGGTGTGGGTGGGTGAGAGATTGTGGCCCCTCAGACCCTCACAACAGAGAAGTGCATAAAGCGTTATCCCCCGCCGACGACCCTAAGTGCGCCTACTCTTTTGTAGGAGTGGCAACGCCATTCGAACTGAATCCTCGGTGTCGCTGGTTTGCGTCGGGAGACCCACCTCCTGGTGAAATTCATTTCACAACTTCAAAAAAAGGCTCCTTCAAAATCTACCTGGTGAGATCGAAATGTGTTCAAAATCGATAATGTTTCACGAGCCCAAATCTACGTTTTCAACATAGCAGACCCTCCAACATCTGCGTTTGAGATGTGAAACGAAACGTTTTTAACAACCCTGTTAGCGGCACAACACAGATGACGTTATGGTAGCATAGTGTATATGGTATACGATATGTATGTATGTATGTATGTATGTATGTATGTATGTATGTATGTATGTTGTTGTTGAAGGCGATATGCGATGATCCTGGCCCTGTTTTTGTGCGGGGGGGGGGAGGGGGGCATTATTACGTAATTTGCCACCGTGAACTCCAGCACGATAGATTTCAAAAAAGTCGCCGGTCGGTGATGGTCAGGTGCGATATTCGTGTATGTCTACATATATATAGATGTATGTTGTTGTTGCAGTCCAGGCGTAGGCCAAATGGGCTTAGGGGATGTGTCCAACCGTGACAGGAAGGGCTAAAATAATATTGATGAACTGAACCCCAAATGATCACCGTACCGGCAGGGGCCCTAAGTTCGTGCTACAGTCTGAGGGATAATTTAATTCTACAATTATAATTAAATCGTAATCCCACGTGGGATGATAATTTAATTTTGCGATTCTTATAATACCGGTACTCATTTATAATACCGGTACTCATTGTCTTTCAACTCTTTTCATTTTGTCGTCTTGGCCAGTCAGCCAGTCTTAAAGTCACAAAACATTTTAAATACGGTACCCGTTGTGCACTTATAAGTATGATTGCATTACGTTTGAAAGTAATGGCAGCCACATATTCTGTTGTAATGACCGCTGTAGAAGTATTAGTGAACAGGGTTATTCAACACCTACGTGTCTGCGTGCACACTCCAGGGGGCTGAGTGCGTGCTTTCACGCACGCTTCCACTGGGATATGCATGTTTAAACGCACATTTTTACGTTTGTGTTTTCCCTGGTTGTCACGGTTTTTCACGCACATTTGTGTAGGGAGGAGCGTGATTACAAGCACATTTGGGGGAGGGGAAGACTCTGCGTGTGGAACATAGAATAGGTGACATATGTGTAGATCAACGGACGGAACACAACTACCTAAAAATATACCTACCATACAAAGTCATCCGCAACATGGCTAGATGTATATTTGAAAGTGGAAAATAATAAGAATACACCGAGTTCAAGTTCAAGTTACAACATAGTTACATACACATGCTTCACAAGTGAAGAATCCCATCGTTGTTGTTGTAAAGTGTTGTCTGGGCCTCGGAAGTATGTGCACGGGTAAGGGGGTGCATGGCAGCACGGTAAAATGATGTATGTTACAGTCCAGTGGAATCCAAACAGGCTAAAGGGACTTAGGCCCAACTTCGAATACCACTTTTTTGGCGGAGCCCCCCCCCCCCCCCCCCCCTTCTGGGGGGCAGGAGCCAGGGGCGGGAGCCCCCAGATTCATCCCATTGACTGACCGAGACGAAGCCTGACACGTCAGCCAACTGTCTCAATTCAAATTGAAATTGTTACATCCGTGTTATACAGTTACTCACAGACCAGTCTCATAACTACCTGACGTCGGCCAGCTCCATTGTTGCTACCGTGTCGTTCCTTTGCCAACACTCTCCGCCAATTTCCCGCGTCGCTTACGACGCTGCATAGGACTTGTCTGTACTGCCGAAGACAAATCGGCGAGCAGCCAAATTGCTGGGTGAAGCTATATAAACAAGGTCAAGTACTCAAGTTCGACCTCGAATAATCAAGATGATTCCAGACTGGCCACCTGTATGCGTATGTTGCAGTCCATAGGTAGGCCAAATAGGCAGAAGGGACTTGCCCAACCTTGACAGGAAGGGCTAAAAAAACAAATTGATGAACTGAACCCCAAACAATCGTTTTACCGGGGGCCCTGAGTTCGTGCGTGCTACAGACAGGCTACCTGCGGAGTTCGTGCTACAGACAGGCTACCTGCGGAGTTCGTGCTACAGACTGGCTACCTGCGGAGTTCGTGCTACAGACAGGCTACCTGCGGAGTTCGTGCTACAGACAAGCTACCTGCGGAGTTCAAGACCTACTGCAGGTATGTATGTTACAGTCTAGGGATACCCCAAAAGGTTAGAGACACTACTATCATGAATTCGTTGTTCATATTTGATTTGATTGCTAATTGTTCTTTGGCGGAGCCCCCAGGGCCTCCCTGTTGTCCGTTTGTGCGACCGACCAACACGAAGCCTGACACGTCAGCCAACTGTCTCGTAACTAACTGGCTTTGATCCGCTCCATTATGTTGCCACCTGTCGCTCCGTTGCCAACACCCTCCGCCAATTTCTCTGCCAAGGACTTTCAGCCAAACCCGGGCTGCTCATTGCTCACCGTCTTACAGTTCCAAGCCCCCCCGTGCCATACCCACGGAAACCAGGGAGCATACTAAGCGGATGCACTGTCTGCGTGCACTATCGTCACATATGTTGTCATGCCCTTGATCCCCCCGTCCAACGAATGGCTTAATGGCAGAGCACCTTGAACAACAAAGGTGCCGAGTTTGAATCTTCACAGGTGCGCCTAAGTGTTCGCAGGTAAAGTAGCAGCCCGTTTCCTACCGCCGGAAGTTGGGGCTCCCTTAATACCACGCCCCACCAGGCGATATCATTTTAACAGGGGTTGGCTTTGCCCCTAACCCCCCTCCACCCCAAACTAAGCGGATGCACTGTCCACTTGCACTATCGTCGCATATGTTGTCATGTATGTATGTTCCAGTCCAGGGGTAGGCCAAATAGGCTAAAGGGACTTGCCCAACCGTGATAGGAAGAGCTTAAAAGAAAACAACACTGATGAATTGCACCCCAAACAATCGTTTAACCGACGGGGGTTGTCATGCCTGCTTGATGGCAACCAGCAGCCCCCCCCCCCCCCCCATCCAATCTCCCACCCCAATTCCATGCCCCACCAGGCACATTATCATTACTTGTCATGCCCGCTTGATGGCAACTGGCAGCCCCCCCCCCCCCCCCCCCCCCCCCCCCCCCCCCCATCCAATCTCCCACCCCAATACCACGTCCCACCAGGCGTTATCATTACTTGTCATGCCCCTTACCCATCTACTCAACCCTGCACGCACTGTACTGTTGCTTGTACACTCCAGCCCTAAACCCCCACATGACACTCAATCCTCTTGTCATGCCCGCTTGATGGCAACGGGCAGCCCAAAGCACACTGGTGCCGAGCCAATTAAAAATTGCAGCCTGCATGCTGACCGGCTATTCGCAACCACTTGACCCAGCCGGCTGTTTGCAGCCTGTCCGTCTGATGAGGCCTCGGTGCTCGTGCCTGCGCCGCTGCCACCCTTGGTACCCTCCTTGGCTGCTGTCAACCATTGTGAGAGTAAGGAAGTGCAGAAGCGATCTATATCTCCATCTGTGACGTCCCAAAGGTTGGCAACCACGGCAGGGCACCCTGGGGAGGGGAAGGGTGAGGGAGGGTGAGGGTGAGGGTGAGGGTGAGGGAGGA
This sequence comes from Chlamydomonas sp. ICE-L, assembly GCA_013435795.1. Taxonomy (NCBI): domain Eukaryota; kingdom Viridiplantae; phylum Chlorophyta; class Chlorophyceae; order Chlamydomonadales; family Chlamydomonadaceae; genus Chlamydomonas; species Chlamydomonas sp. ICE-L. Next base: position 9,352,148 of record JACBWV010000099.1, on the reverse strand, counting down.
TGGAATGTGGTAAATAATAGATGGTTGGTCAACAGCTCTGCAGGCATGAACAAACACACCTGCATTTTGTTTTCTACATTTGCTCTTTACAAGAAGGATTTCCGTTTCAATGGGTGGGGCTCCGTGTGCTAGCCCTAGACTCGATCCCCCCCTGGGCCTAGAAAATCCACTCTCCACCCTTCCAAACCTCAGACAGCTCGAACCTCACTGCCAATTTCGAACCTACTCTCCGCCAATTTCCACGTTGCTTGCGCCCCGCCTAGGACTTGTTTGTTTTGTTTTGACACAAAGAATCACCTGAAAGGATGTGTTAGCCCTGCACTCAAGGATTTTGTCGATATGATCGGCGGAACCACCCAGTGTTTTTTATTTCAGATTTCTGTAGTCCAGGTTGAGTAGCTCCCAGGGCTACTCAACCCTGCTCTCAGGATACTTGCGTAGCCTTCGCATAGCGGAGCGCCAAGCGCGGAGCCTGGGGGGGTCGGGGGGCAGCTCGTCCCGATATCGGGGGGTCCGGGGGGGTATAGCAATCGACGGAATGGCGACGCGTCGTCGAAAAAAGAAACACTGGCCACATGTATATTTATCCTGAATACAAGTATGATGCAGGATTGTGATACCCAAAGTAATCACTTGGTACATACGTTGTGCATGATAACAATACTACAGGAGAAAACATTTAGTCGTTTTCCTAATACTATTCTAGAATTCTGAGATGGATCGAAACTCTGGAGCTACTCCTACATAACAATGGAGTAGGCACCCCTGTGGGTCGGCGGTAGATGCCAACCCACGACCAATCACACCTGCACCTCTGGACCCACACTGACCAGTGTCTCTTCAGGGCCACTGTGTTGACCAGGACAATTGTTTTACTGCCGAAGACAGGCGAACAGCCGAATTGCTGGCTGAAGCAATGTTACCAAGTTCAAGTTCAACTTCAAATTGCTGGCTGAAGCAATGTACCAAGTGCAAGTTCAACTACAACTTCAAATTGCTGGCTGAAGCAATGTTACCAAGTTCAAGTTCAACTTCAAATTCAAATTGCTGGCTGAAGCAATGTTACCAAGTTCAAGTTCAACTTCAAATTCAAATTGCTGGCTGAAGCAATGATACCAAGTTCAAGTTCAAGTTGACCAGGACAAACATGCGAAGGCAAGAATCCATATCCGGGGGCGTGCTCCTCATAAGAGTAGGGAACGGCAACAAATATAAGTGTTTGAAAAACTAATATTATTATAGTGTCACAATAATATTTGTTTTTTAAAATAAATTCGAAATTCTGGTATGATGGCTCGTCCGACTAATATTATATAATATTCTATAGTATTATTTATTCACTAATATTATACAACGTAGCCGACCGCTATATAAGAGCCACCATCCTGAGTAATGACAGGTGCCGTGGGCACGATTGTCAGCACAAATGTTAGCTTGAGCATGGGGCAGGGCACCAGAGCTTTATCCTCCTGTTCAGATAATCAGAGCTGGCCTGGTCATCCATTAGGCCGTCGAGAAGAAACCTTCTGTATAAAGCAGAGCAAGACGACTGTAGGCCAGGCGACAGCAATCGACTGTGCTGTATCCAAATAAGTGAAACTCCCACAGAGGCAAGAATACAGATCCAGAGGCGAGCTCCTCATTAGAGGCACCATCCTGAGTAATGACAGGTGCCGTGGGCACGATTGTCAACAAAATGATAACCCCACCTTAGCCATGCAACTGAACCCCAAACACTCGTTTTACCGACATGGGCCCTGAGTTCGTGCTACAGACTGGCTACCTGCGGAGTTCGTGCTACAGACAGGCTACCTGCGGAGTTCGTGCTACAGACAGGCTACCTGCGGAGTTCGTGCTACAGACAGGCTACCTGCGGAGTTCGTGCTACAGACAGGCTACCTGCGGAGTTCGTGCTACAGACAGGCTACCTGCGGAGTTCGTGCTACAGACAGGCTACCTGCGGAGTTCGTGCTACAGACAGGCTACCTGCGGAGTTCGTGCTACAGACAGGCTACCTGCGGAGTTCGTGCTACAGACTGGCTACCTGCGGAGTTCGTGCTACAGACAGGCTACCTGCGGAGTTCGTGCTACAGACAGGCTACCTGCGGAGTTCGTGCTACAGACTGGCTACCTGCGGAGTTCGTGCTACAGACTGGCTACCTGCGGAGTTCGTGCTACAGACTGGCTACCTGCGGAGTTCGTGCTACAGACTGGCTACCTGCGGAGTTCGTGCTACAGACAGGCTACCTGCGGAGTTCGTGCTACAGACTGGCTACCTGCGGAGTTCAAGACCTACTGCAGGAATGTATGTTACAGTCTAGGGATACCCAAAAAGAGAGACAAATATCATGAATTCGTGGTTCAGGATTCGATTGCTACATGTTCTTTGGCGGAGCCCCCCTCCTGCGGGAAATGATAACACCTGGTGGGGCGTCGTATTAAGGGAGCCCTGTCTTACAGCGGTAGGGAACGGGCTGCTACTTTAAGTGGACAAAACTACCATGGCGGTTTACAGCGACGGCTAACACTATAGCGCACCTGTGGGGATTCGAACCCTGCACCTTCGTCGTTCAAGGAGCTCTGCCAGTGAGCCACTCGTTGAACGGGGATTACTGCAGGTACGTATGTCACAGTCTAGGGTTAAAACGAAAAAGCACTGATGAACTGAACCCCAACCAGATGCATGGCTAAGTACTTGTTGCCTGGACGTTTCGATATTTCAAAAACATACTGAATAGTGTTGTTATCTTCACTCGGCTCACCTGCCAGCATGTATCCAGCAACTGCCCCCGTGACGCCGTACTGCCCACTGTCCCGCAAGCGTCCACTGCTACACCCCATGAGCAGGTTTGTGGCGCAGCCCTGCAGACGACGCATGGAAGGTACAGAAACATACTGCTCTCCACTGCCGTGCCCGAGGTACGTGAACATCGAGTGTGACTGCAGAGCTGATAGGATGTCCTTCTCTGGCATGCTGCTGCCGGCAGTGCCTTCCCACCCTAACTGCTCACTAACCCAAGGCTCGAACGCTTTCTGCGTTGTAATCAGATCACCTGCCAGGTTGATGAGGTAGTATTTGAGGAACTGTTGGTAGGTGGCAAGGGGTGGGATGGGATGGGGTGGAGTGGAGTGGGGGGGGGGGGGGGGGGGGGGGGGCGGAGAGTGTGTGTGTGTGCGTGTGTGTATGTGTGTGTGTGTAAGAGGGTGTGTGGGGGGCGAGGTAGTGGTGTGCGTGTATGTGAGTGTGTGTGTTTATGTGAGTGTTTGTGTGTATGTGAGTGTGTGTGTATGTGTCTGTGGGGGAGTGGGTGTGCGGGTGACCCGAGAGCTGCAGTTGAAGTGTGACGTCATCATGGCTTGCATGCACTCATGGGCAGAGTGACCTACACTGTTGGTAGGTGGTGAGGGGTGGATAGAGATGGGATGGTGTTCGTAATCAGATTACCTTCTGGGTTGATGAGGTAGTACGCAGAGGTGGGGTCGACCACAGCTGCACTGTGTGCTCGTCTCCTTCCGGCCTGATCTGGAGACCCACCCTCCGCACGGGTGTCCCCCTGGGGTATGATCTGAGGGCTGGACTGACGCGCGTCAGGGGGGGCACTGTTTGATCCAGGCCCCGCATAGCTGGCGGGGCCTGCGCCTATCTGAAGTGCAGCGGCAGAGGCGCAAGCTAGAGGGAGACTGGGTGTGCGGTACACCTCGTGGCCCCTCAGGCAGGGTGTGCTTTCCCATGGCAGTGCCTGCAAGCACAGGGCGTGGAAGAGTATGAGTTTGAAGTGCAGCGGCAGAGGCGCAAGCTAGTGGGAGACTGGGTGTGCGGTAGGGGGTGCTTTCCCATGGCAATGCCTGCAAGCTCAGGGCACTTCAGGTCGGTTTCTCCTGCCGACCCTAAGTAATGACTACACATGTCGTAAATGACACTATCCTAGTGCCACATAGCAACACATAATGAATTACAATGACACTTCCCAAGTGCCACATAGCAATGCAGATGAGATTATAATGACATTACCCAAATGCCACAAAACAACGCAAATGAGATTAGAATGACATTACCAAAATGCCACATAGCAACGCAAATGAGATTAGAATGACATTACCCAAATGCCACAAAACAACACAAATGAGTACAAATGGCGTAAAAGACACTACCCTAGTGCCACGTAGCAACACAAAATGAACATAATGGCCAGGTGGGCGGAGGAATGACCTGCCACTGTACCACCCCGCGTAGTGCATATCACCCATAGTACATCACCCATCACCCACCCACCACTTGAACTACCCTCCTGGTATTACTATTTTGATGTCTCACTTTTCATTTCTCCCTCTTTGTGTCTCTCTTTTCATCTCTTCCTGAACCCTAAACGCTAAAATGCGCTTGAAATGAATTTCTGCAAGCATGCGAGCATGCCCCCCTATCTAGAGCCGCTCACCTGAAGCTTCTCTTCTAGCACTAGTAGAAGACAAGGCCGGCAAGCGGCTGTAGAACAGGCTTCTTCATGGCTCCCACTCCCCTCATTCTCAAGATCTGCTTCGTCGGCCCTAGCTGCACTTCGGCCTTGTCGCTTAGCCCCAGCTGCCTCTCTTGCTGACACCTCGTTGCGTGTGCTACGGCCTCTGCTGGCTTTAGGCCCGCCTGCTGAGGTGGTCGGCTCCGGCGATTGGTTCAAGGCCGGTGTGTCTGATGTGCTACTGCTGGTAGGCTCGCTTGCTTTTGCTTTTGATTCTGCTCCCATGCCTGAGTTACCATCTCCGGCCTTGGGGCCAGCTAGGGCCACCAGACGGGACGCTCTCTTCCGTCCTGTCCCGGGCCCCCCATTGGCAGCACTCCTGCTCGCACTTGCTCGGCTGCTCGTAGCTTGCCCGCGTGGAGGTGCTGTGCTACCCTGCCTCTCTATCTGGCTTCCTGGCCCTGGCTGGCTACCTTGTCCCGTCCCTTCTCCATCATCTCCCCCTTCCACCTGCAGACCTTGCATCAGCCCTGGCAGATCACTAATATCTGGGCCTGCCACAGGATGCGGTGCCCCAACAGGGCGCCCTCCTGAACGCACTGCTAGTACTTCAGGCGGTATGTCAGCTTCAAGCATTGCCTGAGCAAGAGCTTCCGGGCTACAGCCTAGCAGTGAGCTTGCACACAGGGACGTAGCGAGCGCTTCCAGCTCTCCATCCTCATGCAAGCGTCGGGGTGATGCGGCCAGGATGAGGGCGATGAGCTCGTGCAGAACCCCATGTCCCCCCTGGGCGCTTCCAGCACTACTGGAGGGCCCCCGGCCAGCTACGCCCACATCCCGGATGTTCGGCCTCTCCTCATCAGCACTAAGCACATCATCATCATCGTCGTCGTCGTCAACATCACCACTTGTGTCCCCCTCCTCACAGCTCTCCTCGTCCCCCTCCCCATCGTCAGCAATCTCAGAACCTTGGACTTTGCTCACTACAGCAGAGGCAACAGAGCGGTAGCCCCCCCAGGCGTTCTCACTGAGCCCTATTGGGGTGAGCAGTAGCCGCCATGGGCCTAAATAGGACTTGGCCATATCCTGTAGGAGCCCTGACATGCGTTGATCAAGATCCACACGGGCCTGCCACCATCGCAACTTGGCCGCCTTCTCCTCAGCTTCCGCACTGGTGGTACTTGCGCTAGAGCTCATGTTGCTGCCGTTCCTGCGGGCTCGGCTGGAGGCAGTTGAAGCAGTTGAAGTGGTTGGCTCCGCCTTGCTAGCACTTGCTCTTCGTCCAAGGCCCCCGTCAACGCCCCCCGTGGTCTCGGCGCTGCTTTCCAGGATAGACGCCAGCTGTGCCAGCATACCTGCACAGCTGGAGGCACTTGTACCGCTGGTCTCGCCAGCAGCACTACTACTGGATGGATCTGTCCTGCTTGTAGTGCAGCCTGTACTGCTATCAACCCTGCATTCCAGATTGAGGTTGCAGGGGGGAGGAACCATGGCAATCAATGGGGGACGGCCGCACATCAAGCGACCAACAATGAGTCCCCCACTGTCACTGCACGGCGAGATGATGCCCACGGTGCAGTGATCTGGCAGCCAGCTCAGCATGGAGTCTAGCCAGGTGGCTGCCAGCTCATTCAACAGGCTCATGACAGAAGGCTGGTGCTGATCAACCAGCCGCCCTGCTTGTGAAACAGCTGCATGTGCTAGGTTGCCACGCATGTTGCCATGCTTGTTTAGGACACCCTCAACAACCCCCAGGGCACTTTCAAGAACCTTGGCCGCTTGCTGCTCTTGTTGCTCAGCTGAGCCCACCAACCTATCACCCTCATGATCGTCTGAACTGCCACCTGAGCCCGCCACCAGAGCATCGACTTGCCGACTACCAGCCTGGTTACCACCGCCAGCCTGGGCTCTGACTCCACAGCCATGAGTAGCCTGACTTGAGCCCCCAGCTTGACTGTTGCCTTTGGCCCTGGCCCCCTTGCCTCCCCGCCCTCCTCTGCCCTCAGTGGCCATACCACAGCAGTCACCATCGCTGCCATCAGCTGTAGTGCTGTCCCCGGGGGGTGCACTGTGTCCAGGTTCACTTGTACTAGGTGCACTGGGTCCTGGGTCGGTTGTACTGCGTCCGCTGCTTCTTAGAGCGCAGCCCATAAGGTATTGCTGGCTCATGTAGGTGCCAAGGGACAGGTGTGCGAACATGGCTACGAGGTGGGGACATCTCCCCCTCTGGAAGCCTAGCTCAGCTAGTTGAGTACATACCTGAATGCAAGAACACAGCAGTATCGTAGAATTTTTATATTGTAGAATTAAATTATCACTGTTGCACCAACTCAGCCCCCCCGGCGGTTAAACGATTGTTTGGAGTTCAGTTCATCAGTGCTCTTTCTTTTCAAGCCCTTCCTAAACGGTTGGGCAAGTCCCTTTAGCCTATTTGGCCTACCCCTGGACTGTAACATACATACAAACATACATACCTGAATGCAAGAACACAAGAACACAAGAACACAAGAGTATTGATTGCATATCTGACTTCAACAACACATCAATATTTAGTGCATACCTGAATACCAGGAGGGAATTAAAGTCGAAATCAGCCCAAAGAACCCACAAACTCACCCATATAACACAAAAAACAAATTACGCCTGAAGGGGCGCGGTGTTAAGGGGACCCTCCCGTACGCCGCAGCTGGGGGAAATCACCATGGCAGACATAGTGATTGTCATCCTCCAGGCGGTAGGAACTGCTTCATGCGACGCGTGGCAAGAATGCTGGTACAGGAGGCAACGGATTCTCTGTGCAAATAAACTGAGATAACCCAAAATAAAATCCCCACCTTCTTTGACAAGGAGGGTACTCGCCAAGCCTGCCACAAGGCCTTGAGCAGCTTCAGACAAACGCTGCTGAAATAGTCGTCTGCGGGATGTTCCCCCTCCCTCTGGGCCCCTCCTTCAGACCCAGCCTCGGAAGCATCACCATCCTGGTCCACTTGCTGAGCATCAGTCTGACCACCTCGCCGCCGACCTCCTGCCTTGCCTGAGAGGGGGGCTTCGTCCGAGGGAAGGGGGGCTTTGCCCCTACCTCTGCTCCCGCCGCGTCCTGTAGCATGGGCTTCACGACCCCCATCACCACAAGCACCAGAGGCGGCCTTGGTCCGGCCAACTACCCTCTTGCCTGCAGTCCTCCCCCCCTTCCGGTCTTCATCCCCACCTCCTCTTTCACGCTCACCACCATCCTCATGATCTATGCTTGTGCAGCGACCCCCTTCAGCCAGGCTGAGCCCAGACAGAAGGAGAGCCGCCCCCGCGCCCTCATCAACCACTGGACACCAGTCAAGGCCAGCTAGCACCACCTCTTGTCTCACACCTGCTCCCGGGTGGGGATCCCTACACCCGGCAGTGTCGCTACTACTGATCTCTGCAGCCTCATCCGCTTGCTTGCCCCTGCCCCTCCTCCTCCCCTCCTTGCTGCCTCTGACCCGGCCACTCTGCTCCCCACACTCATTATGGGGGCTCTCCCTGGAGCCTCTGACCATACTAGCCTGCTTTGCACCGTGGCACTGTGGGCCCTCCTCTAAATTAATGACGGCATTGCGTCTGGCCTGGCTGCCGCTACTTTGTTCAGCAGCCTCACGTTCAAGTTCGGCGCCCAGCAGGAGGAGTGCTGCGTGCTCTACTGGCCAGCATAGTTGGGAATCTGCGTGGCTTGCTGCGTGCTCTACTGGGCAGCATAGTTGGGAATTGGCGTGGCTTGCTGCGTGCTCTACTGGCCAGCATAGCTGCGAATTGGAGTGGCTTGCTTGTGCTTGCGCTGCCCCGTGGATGGCCCTTGCCCTGGCCTCGGCAGTGCCTGCCACCTGACTAGCCTCAGCCAGGTCGCCACCTTCCCTAAAGCAGTCCGCTCTCCTGGTTTGGAACGTCAGCCACATGCTGGTCATTCGCCAAGGCAGAGCAGTGCGCGGCAGCTTCTGCTCGGCTTCTGCTGTGTGGCCATCTATCTGCCTGGGAGGGGCCTGCCGCTTCCCGCGCTGCTGCTTCTCTTGTTGCTGCTTCTCCTCCTGCTGCTCCTGCTGCTGCTCATCATGTTCATGTTGCTGCCACAGCGACTCTATCTGCTCGGCAGCCGCAGCATACAACCCCATGGCTTTGCTTTTTGACACAGGCAAACAGCAGCTGCTCGGAGGCTTCTCCTGCTGCTTTCCTGCACTGCTGAAGCGTGTGCGCAGGTAGAAAGCGGTGCAGACGCTATCGTCAGAGTTGATATCTGCTGGCGATGTCCCCCAGGAGCAAAGTAGGTCTGCCTGAATTAGGGCAGCGGTAGAGTGGAAGTACACGCGTATGGCAGCTTCACGGTAGCTACCTTGGCTGCTCTCGGCTGGTCCAGACCCCCTGGAAGCTTCACGGAAGCTACCTAGGCTGCTTTTGGCTGGTCCAGACCCCCTGGGGTGAAAATCCGCCTCTCCTTCAATAGACTGGATATCTGCAGGCAAGCATTTGAAATGTGATCCCAATGAGGTGGGGAGGGGAGGGGTGTGGTGGGTGTGGTGGGTGAGGTGGGGTGGGGTGGGGGTGAGGTGAGGTGGGGGTGATGTGAGGTGGTGGGTGAGGTAGGGTGGGGGTGATGTGAGGTGGGGTTCGGGTGATGTAATCCCAATGAGGTGGGGTGGGGGTGATGTGAGGTGGTGGGTGAGGTAGGGTGGGGGTGATGTGAGGTGGGGTTGGGGTGATGTAATCCCAATGAGGTGGGGTGGGGGTGATGTGAGGTGGTGGGTGATGTGGGGTGAGGGTGATGTGATCCCAATGGGGTGGGACTCCGCCTCTTCTTCAAGAGACTGGATATCTGCAGGCAAGTATTTGAAATGTGGTACCAATGATATAGGGTGGGGGTGATGTGATGTGAATGGCTGGGGCCAATTTTCATCAAAACTTTCACATCTGAGCGTCGCACCGCGTCACACCGAGTCGCTCAATTTGCGATGCGTTGCCAAAAAAAGCTGGACGTTCTTGTGCTTGGGCTGCCAATGTCATCCTATATATATATAACTTATATGTTTGACCTATATCAATAACTTATATGTTTGACCTATATCAATAACTTATATGTTTGACCTATATCAATAACTTATATGTTTGACCTATATCAATAACTTATATGTTTGACCTATATCAATAACTTATATGTTTGACCTATATATATAACTTATATGGAAGATCACGTATTAACTAACCTATACAGAAGATTATCTATATAAATAACCTGCATGGAGTGCGGGGCCCGGGGGGCATTTCTGACTAATTCAGTTGGCCCCATGCATGGCCATGCAGTGACGGAATGGCGACGTGCCGCACAAAAAAGCAATGCTCCATATGACTGTATGAGTCCTGCTGGGGTGCTGGGTAGGCTTGCGAAATGCAGGCGAATATGCCTTTTAAATACAATAAATTAGCATATGAATGCAGGCGAATGTGCCCTTTAAATACAATAAATTAGCATATGAATGCAGGCGAATATGCCCTTTAAATACAATAAATTAGCATATGAATGCAGGCGAATGTGCCCTTTAAATACAATCAATTAGCATATGAATGCAGGCGAATATGCCTTTTAAATACAATCAATTAGCATATGAATGCAGGCGAATATGCCCTTTAAATACAATAAATTAGCATATGAATGCAGGCGAATGTGCCCTTTAAATACAATAAATTAGCATATGAATGCAGGCGAATGTGCCCTTTAAATACAATAAATTAGCATATGAATGCAGGCGAATATGCCCTTTAAATACAATAAATTAGCATATGAATGCAGGCGAATATGCCCTTTAAATACAATAAATTAGCATATGAATGCAGGCGAATGTGCCCTTTAAATACAATAAATTAGCATATGAATGCAGGCGAATATGCCCTTTAAATACAATAAATTAGCATATGAATGCAGGCGAATATGCCCTTTAAATACAATAATTAGCATATGAATGCAGGCGAATATGCCCTTTAAATACAATAAATTAGCATATGAATGCAGGCGAATATGCCCTTTAAATACAATAAATTAGCATATGAATGCAGGCGAATGTGCCCTTTAAATACAATAAATTAGCATATGAATGCAGGCGATTATGCCCTTTAAATACAATAAATTAGCATATGAATGCAGGCGAATATGCCTTTTAAATACAATAAATTAGCATATGAATGCAGGCGAATATGCCCTTAAATACAATAAATTAGCATATGAATGCAGGCGAATGTGCCCTTTAAATACAATAAATTAGCATATGAATGCAGGCGAATATGCCCTTTAAATACAATAAATTAGCATATGAATGCAGGCGAATATGCCCTTTAAATACAATAAATTAGCATATGAATGCAGGCGAATATGCCCTTTAAATACAATAAATTAGCATATGAATGCAGGCGAATATGCCCTTTAAATACAATAAATTAGCATATGAATGCAGGCGAATATGCCTTTTAAATACAATAAATTAGCATATGAATGCAGGCGAATAGTGCCCTTTAAATACAATAAATAGCATATGAATGCAGGCGAATATGCCCTTCTAATACAATAAATTAGCATATGATGATGCAGGCGAATATGCCCTTTAAATACAATAAATTAGCATATGAATGCAGGCGAATATGCCTTTTAAATACAATCAATTAGCATATGAATGCAGGCGAATATGCCCTTTAAATACAATAAATTAGCATATGAATGCAGGCGAATATGCCCTTTAAATACAATAAATTAGCATATGAATGCAGGCGAATGTGCCCTTTAAATACAATAAATTAGCATATGAATGCAGGCGAATATGCCTATTAAATACAATAAATTAGCATGTAAATGCAGGCGAATATGCATTTTAAATACAATAAACAAACATATAAATGCAGGCGAATATGCCTTATAAATACAATAAATTAGCACATAAACGCAGGCGAATATGCCTTTTAGATACAATAAATTAGCATATAAATGCAGGCGAATTTGCCTTTTAAATACAATAAAATAGCATATGAATGCAGGCAAATATGCATTTTAAACACAATAAACAAACATATGAATGCAGGCGAATATGACTTTTAAATACAATAAATTAGCATTTAAATGCAGGCGAATATGCCTTTTAAATACAATAAAATAGCATATGAATGCAGGCGAATATGCCTTTTGAATACGATAAATAAACATATAAATGCAGGCGAATATGCCTTTTAAATTCAATAAAATAGCATGTAAATGCAGGCGAATATGCCTTTTAAATACAATAAATAAACATATAAATGCAGGCGAATATGCCTTGTAAATACACAAAAGGATGCTTGAACCTACATGTAAGCACTAGCTGCTGCCCCCTTCTCAGATGGCCCCAACTCCTCTCAGTTGGCGCCAGCTTCTTAGCAAACACCACTGACAAGTGAAACTCCGCAGCGGCTGCCATGGTCCATGCCCCGATACTAAGTGCCAGGCGTGAGCACTCCTTCAGCAGGGACAGGGCGTCCTCCGCACAGCTACAGGCTTCGAAAGCAGTGGCCGCTTGCAACAGCGAGGCAATGTACTGGCTCTGGGAGAGGCAGGACAGGAGCAGGTGCAGGCTGGTCAGAGACTTGCGAGGTGGGCTTGTCTCTGAAGAGCCTGCTCCAGTGCCTCTGCCACCTACGCCACTGCCACTGCCACCTACGCTGTCGCTGCCACTTACTCCACTGCCACCTACGCTGTCGCTGCCACCTACACCACTGCCACTGCCACCTACGCCACTGCCACTACCACTGCCACCTACGCCACTACCCCCACCACCTCCACCTACGCCACTGCCTCTGCCACCTACGCCCTTGCCAGCACTAGCAGGGCAGCCACCCGCCGCTGCCTTCACCGACTTCACCAGCTGCATCGCCTCCTGCGCTTGCAACAAGCCAGCTATGGCATCCCCTCGTTGCAGCAGGCTTTGGGCGGCAGCGTGGTGCACCTGTGTGCAAGTAAGTACATACATACATTTAAATAGGCAGCGTGGTGCACGTGCATGCATGTAAATAAATACATACATTTGAATAGGCAGCGTGGTGCACCTGTGTGCAGGTAAATAAATATATGAATACATAATTACATAAATAAATATATAAATACATAATTACATAAATAAATAGATAAATACATGTATTTCCTCTTATTACGAGGCGTGAGGTCGAGGGGGGCAGCCCGTTTGCTTGCACTGGGGCCAACCACCTGTGTGCATACGATTGTAGGGATTACAGTCCTTCAGTAGCCATGGTAGGCTAATGTCAACTTCTCTCTCTGCCTCTACTTCCTGCTGCATCTTTCCATGCCTAACCAAGCCATGCTACCCCACCACCCACCCACCCAACATACCCAACCCAACCCACCATACCCTCCCACCACCCAACAGCAGGGTGAATCCTGCCTGCAGCTCATCTCTCTCTGCCTCTAGCTGAAAGGGACTTGCCTACCTTGGAACAAACAAACAAGCAATCCTGATTAGGCCTTGGTAATCTCCCAACAATTACAAAATCAGAATGCACTCACCTGAGCTCGTACGAGTTGCTGCATAACCCTAAGAAAAGAAAAAAAACAAGAATATCAGAACTCGGGGATCAGCGACCAGAAAATCAGAAAGCAGCTCTCATCTGGGTTCGTATGAGATGAAACATGTCCCTAAGAAATCAAAAATCCCCAGAAAATCAGAAATCAGCTCTCACCTGGGCTCGTTTGAGGTGCAGGGTGACCCCCGGAAATCAGCATGATCCAAGAAATCAGAACTCGGGAATCAGTGCCCAGGAAATCAGAAATCAGCTCTCACCTGGGCTCGTTTGAGGTGCAGTGTGACCCCCGGAAATCAGCATGACCCAAGAAATCAAAAATCCCCAGGAAATCACAAAACGACACTCAAGATTGCCTCAGTCCCCAGGATGCTCCAGAAAATCAGAACTCAGGAATCAGTGCCCAGGAAATCAGAAATCAGCTCTCACCTGGGCTCGTATGAGACGCAGCATGACCCTCGGAGCCTTGCACTCAGGTGCGATGAAATTCTGAAACAAGTTCTATGCAGCGTCGCCTGCGACGCTAAAAAATGGCGGAGAGTGATCGCGAGGGAGCGACAGGTGGCAACAGAAGCGAGTTAGTTACGAGGCCGTTGGCTGACGCGTCAGGCTTCAGCACGGTCAGATGGATGGATGGGCGGACGTACAAATGGGTAACACTGGGGGCTCCCGCCCCCCAGAAGGGGGGGGCTCCGCCAATTATAATGCACTCACCCGAGCTGATATGTGGTCAGCATAACCCTAAGAAAACAGAAAATCCACAGGAAATCAGAAATCAGCTCTCACCTGGGCTCG